>VYXH01008061.1:977-46213 GCA_013397275.1 Burhinus bistriatus
AAAAAATGGAGAAAAAAAAAAAAAAAAAAAAAAAAAAAAAAAAGGCAGTGGCAGCACATGCTTTCTTAAATAATAAACATATAAAAATGTTAATTAAATCATGATTTTCAACAGAGAATGATGGGAAAATACTTTCACACAACGCTGAAATCAACACAGCTTGCTTTTTTTTATGTCTCCTTGCAGCCAAAGAGATGCAAAGACCAAGCGAGATGCAAGGCGCATACCATGCAAGCACTGCAAATCAAAGAGAGTGACCTTCTGCAGGAAAGCATCTTCTGCGCTAACGGAGGATGCCAAATGACTTAACATGCCATGAACGTCGCTCTAAGTAAGTCTGTGGTAAACAGAGATATGAGACCCAGATGTTTGATACTGGCCTCTAATTTTGTGCGTCCACAACCTCCCAGTTGTGCTTGCAAACCGCAGTGGAGAATTGAAAAGTTCTGGGGCCTCCCGCCCAGGAGCATCACCCCTCCAAAGAAGGCACAGGCGAAACCTCAGCCTTGCAGTTTGGGGCAAATAGCTCCACAAACCGTCAGGTACACACCTGGGAGGGTGAAGGGCTTCTACTGTGTCTGGTTGTTCCCTCACAGATGCGTGAGCTCAAGCAGTTCAGGGCAGCAGGGAAGTCTACAGGGGCTGAAATCCTTTTCAGCAATAGCAGGGTCTTGGTGCATGTCCATTCCTTTAACAAACCTCATTTATCCTTCCTCAGGCATGCTGTGCTATGTTAAGGACAATGGTCTTCCTGGGTCCCCACAAGAGGTAAGCCCACCTTGTAGAGGGGTCTGCTCGGTCTCCTCTCTGCTTCTGCATACCCCTGTCTCCCCCAGAGCTCTGCAACATTGCCAGGACCAGCAATTAAGCAAGGGGCTCATACCACATGAAAATTCATGGAATAAATCCTGCCCGGCTGCAGGAGACATTGCACAGCTTGTTTTCCTTATGTCTCCTTTCAGATCCTGGAGACCACGGGTTCGAAACAGTTGGCTGCAGAGGAGCTATGAACCTAGTCTGCCTCTATTCACCTCTGCCCAAAGCTGGGAAACGAAGGATCCTGGGTCGCTCTTGGACACAACATCTGCCCCAGCAGGACCAACACCCCTTCTCCAAAGCAAGCAGACAGCAAGGGGTAGGCACGGGAGGGCAGAAGCAAACAAATTCCTCTGCAGCCACTCACCACTTGTAATGACTTTATGGTCTAGTCATTCCTGCAGCTCTCCTTTCTGTGGCATTACTCATGCTGCTGCAAGCTTCTGGGGAGAGTTTTGGTGTCAGGCTTCCCCAGTTGCCTTGCTTAGTGTCATACATAACCAAAATATCCTCCCTCCTCCTCTAGAAGAACCCACTAATAGTTGATGTGATGCTTCTACAGATTCTGCAAAGGTCAAGCGTGGATGCTGGGTGACTGTCAAGCCTTCCCACCACCCCAAGTCTTTTATCAGCTATAAAACAGGGAGGTGGGCGACAACCAGCTTTGCCCACCTCCCTGTTTTATAGCTGGTAAAGACTTGGTGGGACGGGGAAGGCTTGATAGGCTTTGTGTGGCTCCTTGTTGGCTCTACAGCAGCTCTGCCCTTCCTAAAGTGCTTCTGGTGGCAATACACCAGTGACACCCACGGAGCGTGCAGCCACGGGATGGGCTCAGTTATCAGTGGTAAGCTCCTTGCCAGCTGCTGGCTGGCGCTGCGTCGATTCAGGCTTTGCTATTTAAAGCCTTGAGCATTCGTGTTAAAAAAAAACCCAGAGCCAGCAAAATGGCAAGGGAGACACAGAGGTACACAGAAGTAAGAGGAGCAGAAACGGCACATCTGGCATCATTAATGGGCTCTAACACTTCCAACAGCTGCATTGTGCTGATTTCCTGGGATTCTCTGAATGCCTCCTTGGTGCTTACCGAGAGAACAGTCCTTGCTGAGCCGGCCCAAAAAGCAACAGGCGACTCCTTTGAAACCTGCTTATGAAGTTGCCGAACAATAGAGTAGCAAGACCCTATGGATGGGCTCCAGCCTGCACCAAAGGCAGAACAGTGACAAAAAGCCAAAGGAGAACGGACGTGGAAGCAACGGGCTTCCTAGAAACCCAACAGCCACTGTACACATGGCTTCTGTAGCGAGGAGAAGGCATTTAGTGGCCTCTGTGTTGTGGGGAAATGCTTTGGGATGGTATTGAAGTGGCCTGAGTCAGACAAAAGCATTTTCACAATAATGTTCTGAGGCCAGAAATTAAATCTGAACAAAAAGTTGGAACTTGCCCAGCAGGGATAACACGGCATGTGTAAGAGCTCACTGACTCCCAGCTGTTTAGAGAAAGCCATCCTTGCCACCATCCCCAGAGCTTTCCCTCCACCCTCTTGTAGAAAGTTCATCCCAGTTCTCATCCTCTCAACCCCACCAACTGATGCTGTCATTCCAGAGCAGAAAGAATCTGGCTCTGCTGCCTCCACCCCTCGTCTGTTCTTTCTAGTCTTTGAGTGAGGGCAAGATCCTCCTATGGAATGCCATGGCGAGCTCTTGCAACACAAAACTGCCTTCAAGAGCATGGCTACAGCAGTCACAGTGGTTTGTGCAGGTGGAGCCAGAGCCCTGAACATGGACAGGAAGCCCATTATCGAGATTTTGAGCTTTGCTTCTGCAAGAAAACCCCTGCTGAAATGTACCAAGAGTTCAAACGCTCATTTGAGCAGGGCCATACTCCTCCAGCAACGTTATGCAATTGGAGAAGAGTGGGCTGGAGCGTCACACCACGCACTCCCATGTACCCCAGGATCTCAGTCCGAAAGACAGGAGCTCCAGAGGCCAGACCTGACCTCAGATGCGTGGTCCTCCCATCCAGCCTCTTTCTCCCCATCTCTAGAGAGACCTTCTTGAGGACCATTTCTGGCAGCAACTCCCTTCTCACCATATGTGACAGAGCCCTGATAAGGGGGTGCAGCGCCAGTTGCTGACCCTAGCTTCACATCAGTGTGATCCACCAAGCAGTGGGTCCCCCAGGCAGCCCCACTGTGCTTCCAAAACAAGCGTCCCTGTGAAACGCTTGATAGCCAGCATGTGTCTCCAGCTATAATGCCGGCACGAGCCAGAAAAACCGTCAACATCAAAGACTAGATCCATACATCCAGTAACTTGGGACAGCAGGGGGGAAGAAGCGGCCCCCAAAATTGGGCAGAAAACTGTCAAGCTGCATTCTTAGGAGCAGAGTTTTGTTGACACCATTTCTGCCAAGGGGAGAGGGACGAGTGAACGAGCAGAGGCCACCAAGACAGTGCAGAGGGTCACCAGGAAAAATGCAGATACCACAAACAGCAGCCGTGCAAGTAAAGGACACGATGGGAAACACTGCTAAACTGCTTCAGAAGCGAAGAGGCAGCACTTCGCGCCAGACAAAAGTAAACAAGCCCCACGAAGGGATGGATCCAGCCCCTTCTCATAACGCTGCCGCTACCCTGAGCATCTCCAAATGCCTCAGTGGGGGCTGAGAAAGGAAAGCGATTTAACCCAGAACCAGCCAGATCAAGCCACTTTTCCCAGCCCGTGCGATAAGCATGTATTTCAGCAGTCACAGAACAATTTTCTTCAGATATTCATCACCCTTTGGAAGCTGCAAAACCCTTTTTTCCCCTCTCCCATGCCAGGGTTTGTTTTCCCCCATCACTTAAGGACAGAAGCTTGTTGCCGTAGAGCTGCTGCTGAAGGTTGGCTGGAATTTCACTAGTCTGTGATGGGGGAATGCTTGGAAAAGTTGTATATTTTGTTTTGCACAGTATAGTTATATATTTGTTTTGGGGTGGGAGTTTTTGTGTATTTTTTGTTTTGCTGCAGCGATATTTTTGATGATTTGCAGTAGAGGAGTGAGGAGCAATACAGCAACTATTTTTTTCGCAGCCTCAGACAGGAGTGAAGAGAGTTTGCAAACACCTGCAGCCAGATCATTTCCTACCCAGCAAAGCAGACACGATCCCCTCTCCCATCCTGCTTACCTGAACCTATATCATGCTTATGAATGCATTATTGAAGAAAATACCATCTCCAAGGGGCAATGTGGGAGCCTGGCACGGCAAGAGCAGCTCCAGGACCCAGCACAAGCCCCAGGAGCAACCGGGGAGATGCCGATCCCTGGGCAAAACCAGCACAGACTAATAAACCAACAGAGGTTTGCAGCTCATACCGATACCTGCTGAGAAGCCCCATTCCCATAGAGAACGGTGACTTCTCCAGCACACGAACCACCGCTCGGCACTTCACTAACCCAGTAAATCATCCCAGTCTTAGGTGGGAGCTGGAAAAATAACTGACTTCGTTTTTTGGTTCATTGCAAATTCCAGTGAACCTGGAGGGGGGGGAAGCACTCTGAGGTTAACTCAGAGCAAAAATTTGAGGCTTGGTGAGCTGAAAAGCTATGGGAAAAACCTGTTTCAGGGTGAGCACGATACATCATCCAGATCAAATCCATCTCAATTATTGTGGCTTTTTAGCATCATCAAAGGAAACCGAGGGTGCTCCCATTCCCAAATAGGAATTTGAAATCTTTTGAAATGTTCCAGGTTTTTTAGGATGCGTTTCCCTTCAGCCCCCAAGGTAAGCAGCACAGGGAAGCAGGGCAGGATCCGTGCAGCAGCCCGCTGCTGTGTCCTTCCTTTTCTCTTTTACAAAAACTCTTCTGGCCAAAATTTCCCTTCCATTTGCGCTGTTTTGTTAAGGGACAGGCTAGATTTCTCAGGACTCTCATCTTTCCCTTTGTTTTGTTTCCCAGGGATTTCTCCATTGGCTGCCCCCCCGTCTCAGCTCCTGGCGTTCGGGCACAATAATATCCTCCAGGCAACCGGAGAGACGTGATCTTAAAAAAATAACATAGAGAGCACCTCGATTTTCATCGCTGGCCTCTAAGATCCTCTAAGATCCATTTTCTTTGAAGAAAAAGGGACCCCGATGCCACATAGACCCAGCTTTGCAAAGCACTTAAGCCCAGCCATAACACCAAATGGGTGCAAATTGCCTCCTGGAGCCACCAGAGCCAGTGATGCAGCTCTTTATAACCACGATGCCCTGGGAAATGAGTTGTCCTTCCCAAGTGGAAAATGCCACCATCCAGGCAGGTGCTGCGGAGCCGGCTCTGGCCGAGGCACCATTCCCACATCGCAGCGCATCCTGTCAGCATCTGATAGACCCTGGATGGGCTCAGACCTTGGAGAAAAGCCACCTCTCAGCATTTTCAAAAACCAAGAGCTGTGCTAGCCCTCCCCTTCCTCTTTTTCTGGCAGCCTTTTAATGAATACTCCTGTTAAAAACAAAGGAAATTACATTAAAAAGGAGCGTGTTAAAATAGCTTTAAGGGCCTGACTTTAACTGACACCTACAGTTACAACACGTTTTGCCAGAGCGTGAATCATGCACAGATTATCGGCCAGCATGGGTGATTTCCATTATGCAGCCTGGAGTAGTTCAAGTCTGCTGGGCTGTTTGTACAGAGCTTGGCACAAGCCGCTCGGATCTTCTCCCGCTGGTGGTATAATTTCATTTAAAAGCCTTCGACTATTGTAGCCCTCCAAAGCAACAGAAACTGAAGGGGGGAAGGGGAAAAAAAAAAAAAACCCAAACATTTTTTGTGGCTGGCCCGAGCTGTAAAATAGAAATCTTCTAGCACAAAGTGGAGAAAATGCATCTTTCGAAGACATTTGTCTTCGCTTGCCAACTGTAGGAGGGAGAAGGGTTTATTTATGGGCTTATTAACCACAAAAGCAAGAGGAATTTGATGATTTCTTAACTGGCATCTTGGCCTGTTGAGTTTAGGAGCCTTCAGATTCATTTGGACCCCATGCAGAAGTCACTTTTCCCTCTATACGTGACCCCAAAAAGCTGCTCTCCTCCAAGTATACCCAAACTTTCCAGGTCTTCTTGCTCCGGCGCTCGCCCACATCCATACTTCTCAAGCAGATCCTCCCCGCCTTCCTGCCAGCTTGGACTGAGCTCGCGGGAGAAATCCAGCCAAAAAAAGCCATTTCTGGGATATTTTTTAAAGGTTTGGTTTGGAATTTTTGCTCCTTTTTGACACATACAACAGCAACACCACCGAGGGAAAACTTGGTGCTTGAGAACAGTGCTAGGTCAGAACATTTGATTTCTAATAAAAACGTAGTTATTTTCCAATTTTACAAAGGAAATGAAAATTTAAAGTTTGGTCAGATGAGGCGTTTTCACTTACAAATCCCACCTAGCATGGCCTCAAGGGAAAGCGCCGGTGGGTTTTGTGGGGTGGGAGACGGGGGTCTGTTCCACTGCTTGAAAAGAAGACACCTCCCATCACGCAGAGCAAAGTTCCTATAAAAATGCCAGGTTTAGATGGGCTCCGTGTCATCTTGGAAGCTAGGGCCAATTTTGCATCCTCTTCTGCCCAGTTATTTAATTCCTAATAAATATTCCTCCCGTCCCAAGCCCTCCTCCCGTGCAAGAAGCCACATGCCATAAGGCCCTGGCTGGGCTCAGGGACCCACAGACCTAAAGCGACTCCTCAGCCTTACAAGGCAGCAGCCAAATCCCACGGCACTGCCCCAATTTGCTTTATTTTTTCCAGATATAAACATGATTTCAACCATACAAAGACGAGACGTTCATCCCGCCCCAGCATCCGACCACTGCCGGATTGTCATCTTGTTTGGGACGCTGCTGCTGTCGGCTGCATCTCCGCGCGGGCATCGACCGCAGGCAGCTGGAAAATCCCACGGCCCCCTTCCTCAGGGGCAAAACAGTCCCAGCCACCACCAGAAATACCACCTGGGAAGTATTTGGAAAAAATATTTGTCTGCTGGGACACATGCCTGCCCCATCTGTGGACCAGGCAAGGGCTTCTGCGCTTCCCAGGGCGAAGCGGAGAGGCAGAGCAGAAAGTCAACGTTGGCTCCTCATCGGCACACGGGTGAAAAACTGCAAAGACTGAGCCGAAAGGGCAGGTACCTCCATGGAGCTTGTGAGTGTCTGTCGGCGGTGGCTGGCTGCCAAACTCCTCCTTTTTCAGTCTGCTACCGCTGAATTTTCTAACAGCCCGCGGCTCTGCGGTTTCACGTGAGCATCTTCTGCCTCGACCATTGTTTCCAGTCCCACCTGCTCCAGCTTCCCCCCAATGCCCCGAAGGCTTCAGCAACGAGTTGCGGCATGTGGGATTTTTTTTTTAGCAGCCTGACACATGCCAAACCTGAGAAAGGAGCTTGATAAACCCAAGGTCAGGAAAGAATTTTAACTCAGCTTAATTGCTAGGAGGCAATTCAGATCCGTAATGTACCTAGACGGGCAATACAAAGAAGTGAGACAGATCGTGGGGGAGAAGATCGGTAAAAGCTACAGAAAACATAAAGGGATTAGCTTGATTTTTTGTTTGGGTTTTTTTGGAAATCACATGTTCTGCCAGGCTTTCTTGGAGGCAAACATTTTTGTACTGCGGCCAGCCTTGCCAGCCTCAAGTATGCAAAAGTCCTGAGTCAGATTTCGAAAGACAAAGCGATACTGACTTAAAAATAATTAGACTGAAAAAAATTACTTGATTTTCTATTCTAGTTTCTATCCTTGCTCTTACAGCATTTTTTTCAGGTTTCCAGTTACATCATTTTTACTCTAAACAAATCCGCAAACCTCCGTGAATCCCCTGCCTCCGGCAGCTGGGGCTTTGAGGGACCCAGCAAGTATTGCAGGATTCGGGGTACCACTGCCAAGGCTGGGGGAACTGCATTTCTGCTGTGGGGGCTGCTTTCTGCGCTCATTCCTCTGCTCTGTGCCTCTCCCCATCCTGGATCTGGATCCACCCACTGGTAGGGATGAGCTGCAGCACTCGGCACTGCCGCTCTGGTGCTGTACGTGTGGCTGGAGGGGAATCCTCCTCTGGAGTGGTCCAGACAGTACCTATCACAACCGCAGCCTCCGTGCCAAAGCCTACAAGCAGGAATAAATCCCTTTCCCTGCTTTCGGCTGCTGGGCCAGAAATCTGGCCGTCGGGTTCAAGCCCATCATGCCTCGGCCGCCGCCTCTCGCGCTGCCCTCCCTTCCAAGAAAAATGGAAACAGGAGACGAAGGAACTTTCCTATGCTGCATCCAGCTTTGCCCACTGCCAGATTATCATCATGATATTATATTAATGTGCAAATCATGATTGCTCACAATAAAAAACATAAAAAGAACAGAACGCGCGCGCCAGCAAGAAGCAAAGCAGAAAGCGCATGAGCTCCAGCTCAGCCTTTGGCAGAACCTAATGCAACGGCAAGGCGCACATGAACTGGGACGGCGTCACCAAAAGGGTCTGGCTCAGCCCTGCTCAGGATTTGCCCCTCAGAAAATGTTTTTAGCAGCCAAGAGCCTCCTCTCCTCCACTGCCCTGTGCTGTGCTTCACCCAAAGGGCTCCCTGAGCTCCATACAGGAGGCATCATGCCGGCCATCTGCACGCTGGGGTCATCAGGGCTTTGCTCCAATGACACTGGCCAGAAGGAGGATGTGAGATGGGTTTATGTGATTTGATTTGAGGGGATCAAGAGCAAGTTGAATCAATTTTTTTTTTCCTTTCAAAGACATGATAATCTCCAAACTGATCCCCTTTAAAAAAGCAACGGTAGCCTCAGGAGGCAGGATTTCCACCCATAAACTGTTCATTTAAAGTGCTTATAGGTTCAATCCTCTGACTTCCAGGTTTCTGTATGAAAAAATCTGAAAGCAACAAACGCTACATCACCACTCGCATTTATACAGGACTCCCTACCCTCTGACAATCCCAAAGCTTAAGGGATTGATGCTGCTTTACAAACCATTGACTGCACAGACCCACATGAAGACGCTGCCGACGTTATTAAAGGAACGTTAAAAGTTGCAAAAGCAAAGTTAGGAAATTCCAGAATTACCATTTCCTGGGCAACCTCTGAAAGCCTCTTTGTGTCTTTGCGTTTCCATACCTGCTCTTTCTGCTGCCCCCCCCACCCCCCACCTCCAGCAAGTCCACTATCACCCATGCACATCCCGGCCATGGGCTCCCCCCAGCCTCCCCCATGCCCAGCGCTCCCAAGGTTGGTTTAGGAGGCAGCTGGTACCCCAGATGGATGGGTTATTTGGGGTAGGGAGCACTGGGGATGCCAGACCCCTGGTGGGAGGATAAAGGGGATCGCAGGAGTGTGTTGGCTGCCTCCCAGCCTTGCTGTCCCTCGGCGTGCCGATAGCCATGAAGAAGCACAGGCACGCACACTCCGCAGCAGCGGAGTCCCCGCTGATGTAAAATGAAGATGCCGGGTGGATTTCTGTGGTTTGGAGAAGCAGTGGAACTGAAATTGGGTCCCAAGCTGAGATTGCAGCTATTTTCCAGAGCTATTTTCAAGCAGTATCAATTCCACCCTGAAACGCAAAGGCCTTCCACAAATACCCCCACCCACAACTCGCCAAAAATGCCAGCTTATGTCCCGAAAGCATCTGCATGGTGTCAGCATGTGTGGTACAACACAGGCTGAGGAGGAACAGAACAGACGAGACTGGCTGAGAATTCAGATAAGAGTAGAAACAAACCCCCAACAGGACTGTTTTGGGCAAAGCAGCATTGCAGCTCCTTTCCCTGAACTTACATTTTTCCATCCATCACATCACCATTGAACCTGAGGAGCTGGTACTGGAAAAGACTTGGGAAGCCAAAGAGAAAAGCAAAGAAATCGCTTTCAGGACCCGCCTCAGGATCTTAGAGAAGAATGAAAGCAAAGCGTGGCCCATGCACACCATGACATGGTCTGGGCACATCAGCCCTGGGTCCTGACGCCCCCAGGAAGGTTGTGTGTTGTTGTGTGCATGTCAGAACATCCATACGCCCTTAGATATGTGCAATAAACTCAGCAACGCAGAGCGCCAGCTTCCTTCAGCTCCACAAGTCACAGCCTAAGTGAGCTCCAGGAAAATCAAAACAAGGTAATTAAGAGCAGATTTGGCCCTTAGCACTTTTTGTATACAAAACGTTTTGGAAACTAATTAAACCACTGTCCAAGGCAATGCCGTTACGCATCCAGAATGCCACGAATGTACTGGCGAGCGCCTCTGCCTGAGGACGGGGAAAGCATCAATAACCCCAAACCAGGCGTGATGGAGCGGCCACATCTGACATCCCCAACATCTCGCAACCAGCCTTCAGATCAGGCGCTGGATTTACGAGGTGTCAGAGAGAGGAGGGGATGTCACTTGCAAAGGATCATCCGTTTCTCCCCCAGGAACCACGCTGTGAGTTTTCAACCGAGCTTGAGCTGAAGGGAAACCTGGCTTTCTGCTGGCGGGGAGCTGGGCTGGGAGGAACCAGCAAGCTACTACTGGGGAGAAAGCAACGCTGTGGCGAGGCTCCGGGGCAAAGCTGTCGGACCATAGTTTTATGCCTCCTACAGATGCCAGAGCTTCTCAAACTACAAAATATTCTGATATATTAGAAGACGGACTGGCACCAGAAACCTCTTCTGCAGGAGTGAGCTGTGAGCCAGAGCTCTGGGGGACTGCTCTGGGGTATTACTGGCTTTTTGGTGATCCTCACATTTGTTTATGTTTTTATTTAAGCAATGAAAAAAGAAAAATATTCCTTTCCTGAAAATCCTAGCAAAGCTGCCCACAAATAGCAAGCAGCAAAAACGGAAGCTGCAGGATGGGAGCTGGGGACGGCACCATCAAGGGGCAGAAAATGAGGAGCCACTGACCCCACAGGACGGGAAGAGCAGGTACAGCCCCATGCTGCTGCTTTGTGAGGGCTCTCTACGCGGGGTTCTGCAAAAACCCAGACATCTGGATGGAAGACAATATACTTTTATGCCACGACGCATGTCAAACATCTCACCCACGTGCTGGTAGAAGACATCCAGAAAGGAGGAGCAGCATCCAACCACCATCCTCATCTCATCCGCACCCCTCCACGCAGCCTGCAGCAACACGCTGGGTCAGTCAGCAGCTCATTTCCCCCGAATTTATGCTGAGGAAATGGCTTCTTAGTACCTTCATTCCAGTGCAAAGGCTTTGCCGATGTTTTTGAGCTCTTTGGCAGCCCACCTGCGGGACGTGTCAGCCTGCTCAGATACCAAATCCCTGCCGAGGTTGTGTTGGCCCCAGGTGGGACCAAATTTGTCCTGCTGGTGACTGCATCCTGTCCTGGTTTGACATCTCCAGCAGAGGTGGACAGAGCAGTACCCTGAAAGCCTGGCCGGGCTGGTGGGTAACACAGGGCCGCAAAAAGGAGTCACGAAATACGAGCAAAAGTGCTGCTCTCAGCGGGGACGTGTAAATAGGAGAAACGGGAAAGGAAGAAGAGGTGGCAGAAAGAGCAGGGCTGCATACGGAGATAATTACTGACACGCATACAGACAATAATGAATGCAGATACTAATTCCCAGGGGCAAAACACACCCCTCTCCTAGGGAAAATGAAGCATTGCAAAGAGGATACTTCCAAAAGGTCTCTTTATTAATCCTCTAAGATTTTAGCATCCCATCTTTCTGAGGTGGTCTGACACCCCAAGACTGCCCAGGCCCATATAAGAAGTGTTTCTTGGAGTTGGAGTCGCTCATGCTCTCTTTCCATTTTCAAAGTCTCTAAAAATACTCAGCTTCGATATAAAAAATACAGGCAAAGTATGTGGTGGGCTGATAGGAAACAGAAATGCCCCGCTCTTTCTCTCCAACAAATAAATTAAACCCCAACTGGGCCGAACTTTGCCTGGCCATGTGTTTTATCATGAATTCAAATTATTTATTTATGTCTTGAGACGGTCCCAGTCATGGCATAAAGAGATCCAGTTGTACCTGCATCCCAACATCTCCACCATGTATCTGAGCAAAGCGTTTGCTTCAGCTCACATCTCCAGACAATAACAGATAAAAATAATAAAATTGCAGGAAATTAAAAATACATAGTATTTGTCACCACTTCTATGCCACAGCTTTCACCTTTTGCTTTTTGCTCAGCAAAACCAGACAGAAACCATTTTCTCTGCCTGCTTATTCTTGGTCAACCCTTTGAAATTCAGACCTTCTTGGGAGGAAACCCAATAAAGACTGACCTTTCTTGAAACATTTGTAAAGCTTTTCTAATTTTTCCTTTTGCCCTAATATTCTGTGTTTTTATTGGGACCCAAATGTAGAGTTACTCTCCTTCTTTATTTTCCTCCCCTTTTTATTTTCCTTCCCTTTTTTTGCCACTGAATCCGACAGCAAACATCCCGGAGGAGGGAGAGTTTTCCACCCTTTCTGGTAGCAAATTCTTTATGTTTCATTTCAGCCTTTTGTGGCTTCAAAGAAACAGCTTGAACTCCAGAAAGGGTCCAGATTGGCCAAGGAAATATGAAACATTGTAATATTTCTAATGTTAGAAGAATTTTTAAAAGGTTACATAGTGGAAAAATAAAATATGAAAACCTTGTGGAAGCAAGGAGGTTCCTCGAATGCTCCTGCCAGCCCCCCTGCTACTGCAAAAAAGGGCAAAAGAGGGGGAGAAAATGTCAAAAATCCCCCTTAAAAGCAAATTTCACCAAACAGAAGGAAAAGCATTTTAAATCCTGCAAAGCAGAAAATGCTCCAAAATGGTAAAAAGCTTTTCTAAACGTTTTTCCCATAGCTGACCTATTCTAATCATCGTTTTCACTCTCTTTTTCTGGCACACCAGCCCAAAGCTGCTGTGGGCATGTCCCTAAAGCTGCCTATGGACTTTCAAAACCTATTTTAATGGAAATGAAGCAGTAATGGAAACATTTTGGTTTCCTACTAGCTCTCCTAAAACCTTTTTACTACAAAACCCTAAACTTTGGGCTTAAGCCGTGCGGAGAGAAGCATCTCTTTAATTCTGTTTGCTGCTGGTCTGCAGGGCTGGCCTGACCCGAGCCCTGAGCGTGATGCTTTGGGGTGGCAGAAAAATCCAGCTACCCATCACCGCTGGGTTCTGCAAGCCTCAGCGGGCAAGCAATCACTTTGGGCATAGGAAACAGCATTTCAGGGAATGTTTTATTTATGCAGAATAAAATAATGCCAGCAAGAAGCCGAGAGATCGACCCTGCCCGTCACGAGGAGCCTGAATCACCAAGCAACCTGCACCGGCCTTTTTGGGCACATCATTCTTAAACAGCTCTAATGGAAACCAGGCACCGGTTTATTCACTTCTCCCTCTGGCTTATCAAATGAGGTGGATGTTGCCACTTTGCTCCCCAGCCAAGAAAAGCTCCCTTTCTTTCTCTCTTTCTTTTTTTTTTTTTTTTTTCCCCCCAGCTGTGCTTTTGCTTGAAGAATGAGGTGGTTTATGAGGATTTTCTTCACAGGGGGAAAAAAACTGCTCCAAACTATCAGCCCATGCAGGCAGAGAATAAGCTGATTTTTCAACACTTCAAAATTATGTCATAAAGGCCCAGAAAGAGTCTTTGGCGAGTATATAAACACAGAATCCAATAGAAGTCACAGGGTGATTAACCAAAACCAGTGTTTCCAGAGGAATAATATCTACACAAACAGCCACATGCTTTGTTTAGCTAAATGAGTAACAGCGCTTCAGCTGCCGCCAAGTGTCTTTTTTTCAGCTAAAAAAAAAACCAAAAAAGAGATTTGAGAAAGATTGGCTCTTTCACATAAAATGTAGTGTCAGAAGCAAAAGTCCTACCTGATGGGCTTGACCTTGAGAAGTTTTGCCTTTACAGGGTAAATTATTGCCACTTGGTTTGGGGGTCTGTGCCCACGAGCGTGGATGAGCTCGGTGCTAAATGCCCTCCCGTGCCCGGGAGCAGGCAGCTGCCCGCTCTGCCTGCACAGCTTGCCCGAGCTGTCCTTGGCTGCACGCCGGATGAAGCGCTGATTTGGGATGGGATGCTAAGAGAGGTGGTCCAAAGCTCCCTTCTAGTAGGAGGGCGCGGAGGGAAGGGGAAGCTCCTCGTTACAAGCCCATTAATCATCAGTCTGGTCCTGCTGGACGAACGCCAGGACGGAGAGATTTGCTACCTGCTTCTCCAGCCGCAGGCAGCGCTGAAACATCAGCATCTCGCGCATCGCACGCGTCTCCGACACCAACCGACTGCTGCACGCGAGGCTCCGCACTTGGCTCGGCCGCGGAGGTAGGAGGAGGGGGCACAAATTGCGGATTTTTCACAGGTCAGCAAATATCCAAACTGGACTTTAAGCAATAGAATATAGCAATAATATTGCCCTGCCTCTTCCAGGGCAAGATTAACCCTTTGCAAACATCAGCCTGAGCCCTCGCAGCTGCCTGGAAAGGGGCTGTGGGTGCATCCCATGCCCTCCTTATGGGGATCTCCCCCGAGGGGAGCAATCGAAGGACGAGCCTGGCAGCACGTGGCAGCCGGACGCAGTGCCCATGTCCTCGCTATTTTACCCTCCAGCTCTCCTCGCTCATGCTCGTACCTGCTTTTGCTCCTTTCCCGGGTGCGGGCTCCCCGCAGAAAGGCAGCACCCAGGGGCAGCGCCATGCACAAGCTACCCTCCCCTCCAAAAGCGATGCTCCCCCTCTGTTCTCCTCCCTCCCCCTGCGAGATGCTCACACTGGCTTCCAGCAGCATCTCCCCCATGGAGCAGAGCTGTCGCGGTGGGCCGTGGATGGAGAGGCAGCCCTATAGCACAGCCCGCCTGGAGCCCTGTCGGTGACAACTGTGACATTGAACTAGAGCAGTTTGTTTAAAAGGCGGGAGGGGGAGAAATAACTAAAAAAAATCCTCCTCCTTTCTCATAACTGGAGGAGCAGCCCCCGGATTGCGCAATCGCGTAAAACTCAGAGTGAAGGCTGGGCCCTGGAGGAAAGTTTCCTATGGAAAGACGTATAGCGCCGAGGGGCTGGAAAGGCTCCCGCTGCCCGGGCGCACGCAGCAGCCCAACGAGGGGCTGTAACCAGACCTCGCCGGCTACGGGAATGGCTTTAGCAGGGCACTTTCCTTTGTACAGCATGTGCCTTCGGCCCCGAGTTGCCATGGTAAAGGGTGAATCTTTGAAATAAATAGTCTGTGCAGTGACGTCCCAGGTCAGGTTATAGACTTGCATCATCTAATTTGCATTTTATTCCCATTTCCCCCTCCCTGCCGCCTCTTCTTTTAAGTAGAGACCAGCACAAAAATCCTCACAGCAAGGACCCCAAGTATTGCTCTGCAGCACCAGCTGAGACTTCAGTTAGAAAGTTTTCCTGGAACAAAAGCAACCCAGAAATGGGAAAGGCAGGCAGGCATGCCAGATCAGAGGTTAGAAAATAGACTTTTTAGCTTCAGCAGCCTCAGGATTCATAACTTAAACCCTCACCCTGGAGAATACTTGAGCGCTTAGCTGAAGTTAAGCAGATACTTAAGCTCACTCCTCTCCTTATATATGTAAACTCATGACACGAGTCATTGCACTGACTTCATGGAAGTGGGGGAGTTGCAGAGAGGGCTCATGGCTGAGGAAAATGCTGGGCAGTTTCTGGATGGGACAGAAACTTCCCCGGCCAGGCAGTTCAGGCAAGCAGTGGCCATGAGCAGATTTTGGGCATGGCATACACGGCCCAGGTCCAAAGCTCAGCACCTTGAATCCGTAACCTGTCCTTCGCTAGCAGCCGCAAACCAACCGTAAATGATACTTGAACAAAACTTGTCCAGAAATAAATACATTAGTAGGTTTACATGCTCTCGTCACTTAAGATAACCGCAAGTAGATGTGCACCTTACTTCCCTGCCCGCTCTCCTCTCTGGAGCTGGGGGTGCAAAACAGGGAGACAGGAATAAGTGTTTGTGCGCAAGGTGGAGGATTCACAGGCTTGAAACCAGCCCCATGAAAGCTTGCACAGAGGCAGCGGGGACCGTGCGAGAGAAAAGGCAGAAGCTTCCATCTAAAGACGTTGAGAGGCAGGAAAGCTCTGGAGGAAACACGCTTATTGCCAGTAACGCAGAGGTGTGGAAATACGAAGCAATTAAGACAAATGGCAACTGTGAAACAAGAGTCTTCTGGACCCCGAGATGTTGCTTACAACAAATAAACAAACCCAGAGCCTGATTGCAAAGACAGATATTCACAGGAGCTGCTTTCTGCACCGAGACCTGCAGCCTTTCTGCAGCCAGCGGTGACTCCGTGCTTCGGGAGCCACCAGCCCTTTGCAAACCTCCTGCCCTGCTGAGCATGGCAGCCACCGCCGGGAGACGCCGTCCGGCCTCAGGATGCGCTCCTTTTAATTAAGAGGTTGTCATCTCATAGACAGCAAATAAATGAAGCCACAACAACGATGAAAGCAAATAACCCGATGGTGTGGAAAGAGGGGAAGAGCCGTGAGCAGCGCCGGCTGCGGCGTGTATGAATATCTCATTAGCGCAGCTGCAATTAGTAGCTGCTCTGGTTTAATTGTACAACACCCTTAATCACAGTACAGCAGGCAATTCCCTCCACTTTCCCTTCTGGCACACGCTTCTTCCTCCTTAAATTAGCTGCGTAGAAACAGCTCATTAATGCACACATAAGCAAAGCTTGCTTAGGCCAGAAATAATTAGGTGCTGTTTTGCTTATGCTGTTCTGGCTTTGGCCATCTCAAAGACTCGGATGTGAGCTCCAGAAATCCTCTGCAACCACCACGCATGGAGGAACCCTTTCAGTGTCCTCAGGAATTTGCCGCTGATCTGAGAAGTTTGCTGGGAAAAAGTATATATTTTAGCAGAGCGGGAGGCTGCGGTATGACAGAAAGGTGAGACGTTTCGCTGAGAGCTGACATCATGCACCAGGCAGCTGAGAAGCCAAAAACTCAATGCAAGCCTCAGGAGGTCTTCAGGGGGCTGATGAGGAGCTGAGGTTAGAGGAAGCCCTTGGCTGCATCTGTCCCCAGGACCTGGCTCTTGCACAAGGAATTGCCGTGGCCGGGGGCTGCTGGCTCCCACCGTGGCTGATGCTGCTGGAACCAGCCGACTGCTTAAAGACAAGCACAGTTTCAGGTGAGTTACGGAACACCAGAGTTAAAGCTCATGATAAGAAGCGGTATCAAAGACTGATTAAGCAGAAAGGAGGAAGAGTTTTAAAATAAGAAGCATTATTTAGATTAGAGCAGGTACTACAGCTGGATTAGGTTCAAGATGAACAAAACTGTGCAAGCAGCAAAATCCTTGAAGGAAAGATCTGCATAGGATAATAGAGTGTAAAAATGTAACACGTGCAGGCAAATTCCTAATAACTTCCCAGATTCAGTCAAGGGAATATTGGGATTCCTTCTTATTTTGGCAGAAAAATAATCCCTAGGATAATGGCAGAATGGCTTTGAAGGAATAAGCCAAGCAAATGGGCTGGCTGAAGCCACGCACTAGATAGATGTGCAGATAAACTGGGGTAGATATTATCTTTTCAGCACTAGCGATGAGAAATGACTGTCTGGGCTCTTCACTTTCTAACCAACATAATCAATTCATGATGAACCAATGGCATTTCCACTTCCATATGCTTTTGATATTACTTAATAAACTCAATTAGAAAGCAGCCATCCTACTGGAAGAATAACATTTCAGAGGGTTCCCTCTCCCTGGTTAGGAACAGGACACGTTACATAACTGGATTTCTTTGCCGCTCCATATTATCACAATTGGGTTAAATTCCACTATTCATTTTTACAATACACAGTAAAGCTAATAACCGTAATCATTTTGCAAGTAGGTAATAAAATGCCTGTCTGCCCACGCCTACAGGTAATGCCTTAAAAGATATTGGTTATTATTAAAAAAGGAGTCTGTGGCTCTTCCTACACAACTTCAGAATTAAAGCCACAAACATCCTGTGTGCAGGAAGACAAAAAAAAAAAAAAACCAAAAACACCCTGTGGAAAAAAAAAAAAAAAAAAAAAAAAAAAAAAAAAAAAGGAAAAAACCTCAGGGTAATGTGCAAAGGGGTGAGCAGCGTTACCCGTAGAGATGCTGAGACAAACATGTTCAGATAAATTCTTCTGGGGAGGAGATGGCAGTCAGGAGGAGATCCTTCCTTGAGGTCACTCCAAACTAAGTGGACCAAAGGCTGGGGTGCGTTTCTCTTCCCACCTGCCTCATGTCTTCCTGCCCCGCAGAGCCCGTCTGCTCGGCATCTGTGTCCTCCACGTGCTCCGGTGACGGGGCACGCACGCCCTTTCCAGACGATTGGAACAGAAAGCAAAACCATCTGTATTGGTTTGAGGGAGGATGAAAACAACTAATATACATTTCAGTCTTAATGTAAGGCATATTGCTGGTATTAGGGTGAGGGCTTGCCTGCAGATAAATCTTGTCATCTGACTGGGACGAACCCACACCATGTGATGCACAGAAGCAGCAAAGCTTGCTCGCTGGTTCGGCATCCGCGGCACGTTGTGCAAGCTTGGACGGGGAGTTACTGGAACAAGTCTCTAGGCAAACCCCAGGGCTTGCTACTTCAACAGGTGAGGTACCCAGCTCCTTGTGAGCTGTGTCCTCACAGGGATGCGCTTGCAGGCTATAGTACGCATCCTTCACATCATCGTGCTTTTCTTCTTCCCTGCAATGGACTCAGAGGTTTTCATTTTTTGAACTTACGGGACATTATCCAATGGACTGTATTTCTTTAGTCACAACCAACCTCCTTATGGTTTGCAAATTGCACTCTTGGAGACAGAAGCTGGCATGTTCAACCAGTCATTAAGGGTTTGTTCTTTTTTGAAATTATTTGTTTCAACAGACAAAAAATTGGACCAGCTTTAGCAGCTCCTCCCCGATTTGGAGGCAATTTCAGAGGCAATATAAATTTCACAGCTTTTCTACAATGTGCAAGAAGAGTACACAAGCCTACAAGATTTGAAGGTGAGTTGCCCACCTCAGCCAGGATCTTTCCATCTGCCATAGGAAGTCTTCACACATGAGCAATAGGATAGTAGGAAAGGTCTCTGGGCTACAAATGGAAGACAACCACAAGTGGAGCAGAGTTGAGGTTGGTTTTCAACCCTCAACCAACTTCTAAGACTAAAGATTTTCTTCTGTCTTTGCTTTCGTACAACAAATTGTCAAGCTTATTACAATACTCCATGAAAAATGTGATTAGCTTACAAGAAATGTGATGACCTTGTGATGGTTTTGGGAGCCTATATACTGCCTGTGAATTCTGTTTGGTCACTTAGGATATTTTACGTCTATGTTTTATTACTGAAAACTTCTTGAATGTGGAGTTTTTCTGTTTTTCCCATTGCCTTTTTCCACTGATGAACCTCTGGAAGCTCAGCAGCCAGAAACACAGGTAACATTTAGGCAAACCATTTTTTAAATCTGAATTCCAGTGCTGAAATAATGAAGCAACAGACCTGGTGAGTGCCTGGATCATATGTTGGGGCTGAGCAAGAATCATCTGGAAAAGGATGTGAAGATTATGAAAGAGAAGATCTCTCAGCAGTCATTTCTGGAAACCAGACATGAACGCGAGAAGAGCTTTGTGTGCAGAAGGAGAGCTCAGGTGCATCAAAGCAGGAGGAGGGAGGATCTGGATTATTTAGAGGGCTTGGACTTACGTTCAAAGACCTTTCAAGAGGCATTAAACAAAAAGAGGCAGGAAAACATACTTGGGCATTTATTATTTTGTCTAAATCTGTGTGTTTCTTGGGTAGCTAAAATAAAATGCCTGGGCTTCTGTGGAATCTTTGCAAAGTCTGGATCTCTGTTTGCTTTATCAATCACATCTCCTTGAAGAGGTGAATTGCAAAATCACCATGATTTTCACCATTCCCACTGGATGAGCTTCAGCTGCTGAGGACTCCAAGGGGGTTAGCCCTGGACATGCAGGTCCACAGCAGCTGGGCTGCGTGATGGTGACAAGACCTTTGGTTTGTGCCCAAGAGGTGAAAGAATGGTGCTATAACTAAACCAGAATAAAAGCAGCTTTAAACGCCAAACTCAGTATAGCGGGACTTGGTCTGACGGAGGAGTTTCACCACAGCCCTGTGACATCCATTAAATGACATAACCTTTAAAGAAATGCATACCAAGGACATTACCAGCAAAAATCCCTCTGCAAATGAGCAGTGAAGATGATTTAAGTCCATCTGCTGTTACTCTTACAGCTTAGTGTATTCCTTTGGTAACATCAGTGTGGGACAATGTGCTGCTCTAATTCCAGTAACAAACCTAGATCGCATTCATCAGCACAGACCAGATTAGGAGGAGGAAAGGTAATGAGGCGTCACCCAAGAAATATATCACGTCCACTTGGGGATGCAAAATGAGACCCATCCCCAGGAGAAGCTTCAGCAATACAGTGGCAGGTCCTCTCTGTGACCACAGACATCTCCTGGGTCACCCCCATCAGTCACTGATCTCCTCTAAGGCAAAGCTGGTGCTGGGACAGTATGTGCTCCAATTACACTGTATGGAGCAAAGACTTTCTATGCTCACTACAGAACACCTGAGTGACCTTGGGTGATTCCCTTAATCCATTTCCATCCTTGGAGCCGAGCCTGCCATGGACCAGATGCTCATAGCCATGGCTCTGCTCTCCTTGGGCAGCTCTTGGTCCTACTACAGCACAGCAACAACTGGCAGAGCTGCGAGGAGGAAGATGAGGGTTAAAGATAAGTGATACTACACACAATTTGGGGGTCATCGTAATACCTGGCTACAACATAAGCAATCAAAGGCAGCCTTTAACTCTGATTTTTCTGGCAGTCGAGTAATAACTACAATGTTGTTTTAACGTAACATCGAGTATTTCACTTGAGATTGCTGGCATGCTCGCACAAGGATATGACCGGGAGACAGGATGCACTAATATTTGCCAGTGAGACAGACCAGAAGACAAGAGATAAAGAACAGGATTACGCACAGCACACTACATACTCACACAATAAAGAGCATTATTTCATTGCTCTTGGGACCGTCGTACAAACTAATTAAAATGGTATTTCAGCATATTGAATTAATGACTCCACTGAGGGCAAGAAAGATCTTATCAAGAGGCGTTTTGAAACCTCATTTGCTTTAAAAAATGTACCAGATTGGTAATAATCTCAACAGTGAACTGGCAGAGTCAAGTAGAAACACACGTTTTGTCAAGGTTTGCGTGGGGATGAATGCCGCTGCTTTGTAGCCCTGCAAGATGCCACGGGCCAGGAGTGGGGCATGGCAGGATGAGCACTGAGCATCACTCTGCACTCTGTGCACAGATATTGCTCTCTTCGTGGGAATTCTTACCTTCTCCTTAGCTTAAGAAAAGGATTTCTGGTTGGAAAGAAAGGCTGCAAGGAGTAGGGTATTTTGCCCAATTCGCCTCTCCTGAAGGAGATACCGCATTGTCTCCTTGCAGCCACATAAAGCATCACCCATGCAACTCCCGGTGCATGACTGGGGCTCTGCTTTGGGATGTTTTTTTACCTACTGCAATTTGGAGATACTTCTTTTATCACTGACGGGGGCCTCTTGCATCATTTGCTGATGCCGAAAACTATGTCAGATAGTCCTCTTCACAAATACAACCAAGCTCCAGCCCAGAACCAGCTTTCTCCCACAAGATGGACATGCATCACTCATGGCATGGCCACTTCCTGTGCCAAAGTATGGATTGGTCTGTCTGAAGAATAAAAAGATAAATAAAATGCCTTGGCTTCCCTCCCCGCTCCTCCCCAGGCTCTCGGCAGCCTGGATGAGACCCTTCCGTGGTGCAGCCCACCACAGGCAACAACATGGGTTTCACCGCCTACGTGGCCCTTGCACAGCCCAGAGTCTGCAGGGTGAGCGGTGTCTCTACTCAGACATCCTGCTGCCCCATCGCAGCCATAAAGTCTTTCCCATGGTCCTGAAGTCAAGTCTCAGAGCAAGAATCAGTGCAAAACCAACAAAGTCCTGGAGAGTGTGAACAGATGCCAAAAAGATAGATGGGAAAAACTTGCATTGCCAAGTGCCAGAGAAGACAACGAGACATAACAAAGCTCGCTGTTTGGGAGAGGGTTTTCTTTAGGGAAGAGGGAAGAAGACTGGAGAGGGAGTGAGGGGACTAGTAGTCCCTCCCACACCCACTCCAATAGTTAAAAAATTCTATCAAAGCCAAAAATTTTTCATATCCAACCATCACATTTTAGTGCCAGAGAACTCCCCGTCCAGATAATCTCCCTGAGAAGGGACATGTCCTGGGTTGGTCTGGCCAGTTTTCCTTATTTTATATAAACCCCACCACCCTTTGTTCAGCAGATGTATAGCAGAGCTGGCAGCAGGGTTGTGCTGGGTTCATCGTGCACATGCAGCTCACACACACACAACCCCGCTCGGGTCCAACAGGGACTGGGATGGGTGCAGAAGATCAGCTGGAGGCTGAGCATTTGCATTGCAAGAGAGGACCGGCTGTGGGGAAAAGGTGATGTGTCCTAGGAAGGAGCAGGAAAGCGGGATGAGATGTCATCTCATCTAACATCTCAGAAATTAGAGCTGAGCCATGTAGCTGCTGCATGCGGGTGTCGCTATGGGGATGTCAATGCAGTCAGTCCTGCCCCGGGTACTTGGAGATCCCGACTGGCAGCGACACAAAAGCCTCTGCTGGCTTTTGGCAGCTGAGTTGGAGTGACCGGGAGCTTAACCGGGAGCCTGACAGCATTGCAGCTGGGCTTCCATAAAGCAACGCAGGCATCTGGGCGTTTTAAAGCAGCTCTGTGTGCTTTCTGGACGGCTGTTGCACATCAAGAAAACACCCGTTACTGCTTAGAAGGATTCAGGTTATGCAAAGGTCTCTTTTTAAAAGGTGCCGGAGTGTATGCAAACCTTTGGCCTCTGCTTCCAAAGGACGTGCTACACCTATAAAGGCAAACACGTGAAAACCGGACTAACACATCTTTCCTGTGGCAACCTTTCAGATATCCGACCCTGGGGTCTCGAGGTGCATGGTTCACCTGGGCTCGGTCTAACAGCGCAGCATGCCTGTCTGCAGCAAGCTCCAACCGCCCCCTCCAGCCCCACCGAGCTGCAACGCCTTGACCTCAGCCAGCAAAGAGAGAAAGCAGCCACAGGGACACCCAGGCGAGCACCCACCGTCCCTCAGAGCAGGGTTCGGCACGTGTTAAATCTTCTGCTGAGCATCACCTTGGTAGCCACAGCAGAGCAAAGCTCAAGATGTGCTCCAGGGTAATTTGAGGCAGAGGATGAGGACTTGCAGTCATAAAACCTCATCCTCAGCAGGTTGCTGATGCAACTCCCCATTGACACCTGTTCTAGGACATGCCAGGTGCCTTTCTATGGCTATTAAGGGGTTGATTAGAACAGGCGTAGGTGTCTGAGCTTTAGACGCCTAAGGTAAGGCAGGTGAATCCACGCTTCATCTGCTAAGGAGTTACCACTTGGGAGCAAAGACAGGCTGAGCCAGAAAAGTCCTCACTACAACAGGAGGGGGGGGGGGGGGAAAAAAGCCCCTTGAGTGCATTGACCTCCCAGTGAACTGCACAGGGAGGAAAAATAACCCCTCAGTTAGGAGTAGCTGCTATCTCGGCCATCATCGCCAGTACCTGTGATGGTGGAGCTGACAGATCACCTGACGGCAGGCACAGCACTGTCCCGGGGACTGAAGTGCTTCCCTCTCCCTGGCCAGGCTGGGTTTCAACGGAGCAGCCACCAGCATCGTCACCAGCTGTCACCAACACTGGTGACACCCCTAGCATAGGAGGATGGGGAGCTCCCAGGTAGGGGAGAGCCACACCAAGGACCCCAAAAAGGAGGGGGATTCTGCAAAGCAACAACCACAAATGCTGGTATTTGAGGTGGTTATGACAGCAGTTCACGAGCACCTTTTTTTCCAGCCAGAGTTTGCCAACAGCCAAGACGCTTTCCAGCACGATGGTATTTAACACCGAGACCACTGCTGCCACTGTGCTGACTCACAGAATTCACAAACAAGGATCCTTGTAGGCTTAAAACCCCCTTAATTTAGAAGGACTGTTGATTACTGTCTGCCACTTCAGTAAAGCATGTTACCGGAGTTCTCAGCCTCCAGCTGACAGCCTAGCCTTGCAGCGAGGACCCTCCTAGGACCTGCATCTCCTCCCTGCTTGGGTGGGGAGCTTGGAGACCGCTGATGCTCACGCCATCATCGTGGCGTTAGGCTTTGCATCAGCAGGTCTTGAGAACAAAGGTCCAGCAGCATACGGCAAATCCCAGGCAGAAAATTACAAACATCAACATTTCTAATGCTGTTTCCCATCCAGGAACAGAGAACAACACGGAACGTGCTGGGAACTGGGCCCAGGGAAGGGAAGAGGCCCACGCGGAGCAGGGATGGCTCTCGCGTAATGGTTATTTGAATTTTTAAAATCTCCCTCCCTTATCGGCAGTTTGATGGCTGGATTCTGAGAAAGCCTGAGTACATTCCCCGGCTCGCTCTTACAGTTTCGCACTGCTCTGTTTCTAGGAGAGAAAACGCCACGGGGGAAAGAGGTAAAGCAAAGTGCTTGAGCTTACTCGCAGCACGCGAACGGAGGCTTCAGCTTTTGCAAAAGCCCTTTTGAAACACCTCGCTCTGCTGACTCAGGGACCCCTGGCTAAGTCCCAAGATACCCAGAGCCAGCCTCGCTGAGAAACGGCAGCGGGAGAAGGGTCGACACACCGGCAGAAACACTTTGGGACACACCAACACAGTGTGTGTTTTGCAGCCACTGGATGCAAAGGGGCTTTGCAAGGCACCCCACTGCCCCAGCCTTCGGGAAGGCCAGCACCGCAAAAGGGGACGTGGCAGGTCCTTTACCCCTCTGAGCAGCAGCCGAGCTCTGCTCAGGGCAAGTCAGCTGCCTTTAAAAGAAAGAGCATCTTTTCCCTTTTCAGACCGTAAAACCTGTGATCATCATTATCCAGTGTACCCTACTGACTTGCTCTTGCATTAGCATCTTCTCTTGCTAGAACAAGCCCCAATATGGCTCAAATCATATAGTCAGAGCTGCCCTATTGTGCTCCCTCGATGGATGGACCTGGATCTCAACAGACATAAATGCATTCAACCTTCCGGCGCCTGCTCCTCGCTCACTGCAACTCACCTATCCCAAAGCAAAGCAGCACGAGCCTGCCGACGTCTCCGAGCGCTCTCAAAAAAGAATAGGTCATCATAGTTTCTATGGTGAAAAGCGCAAAGCAAACTATTTCAGCGTCAATTTTCAGCATCCCGTGATGCTTCCTGCACCGGAGAGCGAGAGACGAGCTGTTGGAAGACCTTAACCCCACGTGCAGGGGCAAGGTCGCTCCAGTGCGCCCCGGCCACCCGAGCGCTGCCATTGCCACAGCAACCCCCTGTGTTTGCATTGCCTGCGCTGCTATTTCGGGGCCATTCCGTGGCCCGCCAAGCGCAGCGCTTCGGTTGCTACGATAACAGGGATCTGTTTTCCATGCGTCCTCGTTCGCACCTGATGCTGAAGGAGTTTGACCTTTCCTTCCCTCCCCTCCAACAGCTCATTACAGACAGCAGGAGATGGCAAGGAGAATAAGGCGGCGTGTGCTCCAGCAGAAGGAATCGGAGCCCAGCTTGAAAACACAGCTAATAAACTTGAAAGCCTGAGCCTATCTGAAGCCAGTTCCTCGATTTTTACGATAACCCAAAAGCTTCGTTTGAGAAAAGCGCAGCCTGTCCGCAGCCAGGGCTCAGGGCAGAAGCATCTTCCTCTGAGAGTGCTGGGCAGAAGTGCCACTTACACCTCCAAAGCCACCAGCTGGACCAGTTTGCTTCGAGCCATCAGATGTCTCCGCTGCAAAACTGTGCCGTGCCCTTGTGATGACAAATAATCCTCTAACTTGAGGCTGCTGAATCCCATTCAGGATCAAGTGCATTTTCCCAGCATCTTTTATCCTCCCCGTTTGTCCGACTGAACTTTGTGCTTCCCCCATAGCGGTAGGAATTTCCTGCTTCCTGAGACAGCAGTAAATACTTAAATATGCTAAATGAGCCGCTGTGCTTTGACTCGTATTTTGGAGAACAGGTCCTCACTTTCTGCACGAGCCGCCCTGCGTTGCCCATTGCCCACGGCACCTCTCCCAGCCCACCCTCAGCCCTCGCCCCAGTGCGGCGCATTTTTAAGTGAAGTCTTGGCAACAAGCTACCAGTATTTTTCTGGTACCAGCAAATATCGCTGTGTTGGAGAGAATTCCCAATTCAGCAGGATTTAATGGAGCTGGAGAACAAAATCATTTTTCTTTTTTTTTTTTAAATAGAAATCTTTCTCCCTGTTGCTGCTCTACTTCTAATTCTTAATTGGACGAGGCAGGTTCTTTCCTATTTCCAATAGGGTTGTGCAAAATTATGAGATCCATTAGCTTTGCAAAGAAAAAAAGCCTTCTCAAATGATTTTCAAATTCTCCCTTGGAACACATGTGCTCTGTGGCAGGGTAATTTTGTTTAGGGTAATTCACTTGCACTAATTTCCTGTAAGTCTTGCAAGATATATGACTATATTTTTTGGTTATTTTCCACGTATATTCAGCACTCATTTCCCTCGGAGCAATATTTATGTGCAAAACATCCCCAGAGACAACGGAGGGTTTTTTCTGTTCGCAGGAACAGTGGAAATGCCCAGAGGATCAGATCACCAGATCGTTCAATTCAGCGTTCATCTGAGCTAGCAGGGGGCTGTTATTCCAAAATACATAGATACTGCCTCAAACACAGTCCCAATTTGCCCCAAGGTCCTGAGCTCTTGGAATTGTAGTTCTAATTAGCCTGGGTGACTTCATTTCAGTAAATTGCTCATAACTGAAAAATGCTGTTTCCGTAAACTGCAAGCCATTGGTGAGCAGGCTGAATGGAGAACATTAGGAGTTCAGTGGGATGTGCAAGACGTATGTTTGAAATCAGTAAAATTTGATGAGGAGGCAGACACTCAGCGCCTGGGAAAGACGAGGCTTGCCTAGATGCACAGGCAGGAGCAAAAAAGCTTCAGCCGCCAAGCTCAAAAGAAACCTGCGCCCTGGGAGGGAAAATGCCTTAATTCAAATCCTCGCTTCTGGCCCCAAAAAGCTCAGTGGTCTCCCCTTGATAGAAGCAGCAGGGCTGGAGACAGATGCTGAGAGAGATGCAGCCCGGCACGGGAGCATCTCCTCCCATGCACTGCCCTTCCGTCACGCTGAATGGCTTTCCGCACTGCTTTTCTTTTAAATCATGGCTTCTTTCCCTTAATACGACCCGGGCTTCAGGTCGACACAAGGTAAATAGCTACTCTTTGCTTTTTTGCCTCAGCTGCTCATCTACAAATCCCAGCTGGCCACCGAGCCCCCGTTATAATTTGCTTTCACCTCCAGGTGGAGCGTTTCGGTTGCTATTGCAGGGCTGAGCCCCGCTCTCCCTCCCAGCTACGCAGCCTCAACTGGACACCACGCCGCAAAGGAGGAAAAACCCCAACCCATCTATGCACAAATCCCAAACGCCACCGCAGGCTTCGAGTCACCGTTTAGCTAAGACAGATGGACGGTGGCCAAACAGTCCCTTGCCTTGGTGCAAGGGACCACCCCTGCCTTGGTGCACGTGCAACAAAGACCCACCACCACCATCTCTTGACGGTGGCAGCAAGGATGTTCTGCAAAGGGCTGGATTTTGGGGATGTCCCAAGCAAGTGATGTGATGAAAGGATGCAGGTCTCGAGCACGTTCCCCGTGGCAGCATTGGCTCCCCTAGCAGCACAAAGTTTCAGTTTTGCTGGAGAAAGCGCCTTGTTCCAGGGTGGATTTTCATGGTCTGAGAGGCAGAACTGGAAAGCGGGTCGCAAGCCAGGAAGGAAAAATTGCAAAACAGGAGTGGGGAGGAGGGGAGACCTGGATCAAAAACCACTCTCTTCACTTACAGGAAGGCAACTGGGAGAAAGCATGGTGTGGAAATGAACTTCCCAAAATAAAGGGAATTTAATGCTAACCAAAACACCCAGACACAGATGAACTTAATCATGCTGAAGTGAGTGAAGGTCACTAAATAAACAGCAAAAGTCAAAGTGTTGAGATTGGGAATATATTTAGCTATCAGCTCTTAGGGAGAAAAAATAAACATTGGGAATTGCACGGCAAAAAAGTTATCTGAAGTACTGAGACAAAGAGAAAAAAACAAATATGAGTCTTTGCTGACACATAATGTACATAATGGCTCTTTCAGAAGAACGTGGGCAGGGGTTAGGAGCCGGTTAGGAAGGTAAGGCTGCAATGGCAGGGGGATTTCCAAGGCACTTTATATGCATTTGCCTTCTCTGATTTCTTATTCTTCTGCACCATAGTCCCAACACCACCATAAAATTTTTTAATGTTGACTGTGGTTGGTATAACTATCGACAGCCACGGGCTAGTCCTTGGCTGCTGGCTGACCCTTGTGTTTCATCTCCCATTATTGCAATTAGTTTCCCTAATTGCAAAGCACAGTGGCTTGGGTGCACGAGTGCCCTTGTCACCCATTTGCAACTCTGCAGTATAAAATGGGATATAAATTTTTATAATCCTCCGGTTTTCCTTTCTATCAGCTCGGCAAGAGTCTGCATTTTTTAAACAGATGATCCAGGTTCAGTTCTCGCTAATGAATTTCACGGTCGTTTTGCCGTTGCAAGAAAATCCGTACAAAAAGCGCACACAACTTTTCAACCTGTGCGTAAATCCGATGTCCTGGAAACCAGTTGTGAGCTTTTGCACAGAGGGATCCTCACGCAGGACTTGATGGCGGTGGTTGTGACTTGCAGCGCTCACCCAGCGGTCCTCTGCGTGCAAAGGTGTCTGCAAAACTTGTGGGACCCATAAAATCGGAATTGGCTGGTTAGTCATCTGCAGCTTTTGACCTCAAATCACTCTTCAGTCTCCTGGATGGGGAGTTTAACGGGTTTTAATAGGACACGTGCTGAATAAAGCACTTGAGCCAATCTTTCCCGTCACACCTGCACTACAGAAACATCTTTGCGAAGTGGGTAAGCAGAAGAGTAATTTTCCTGGTATGAATAAGCAAGGGCCCTTTACACATCCAAACACAGTGTTTAGGAGGGGGAACGGATGCAGAATTGCTGTGGGGCCCCTGTAGGAAGGGCTGTTCGTGGAGCGATCACTTGGAAACTCAAGTGAATAAATCATACTCCCTGAACTGCAAGTCTATACCAAAGAGATACCCGGACTGCAAATGCAAATGTTCGGCAAAAGTAAATAAATAAAAATCAGAGCTAAAAATCACAGGTAAAATCACCCCAAGAGTCAATGGGGATGCGCATCTGATTCCTGTAACTGCTTGTAGAAGTTATTAACAAACTTTTAATGCCAGTAAAATTTCTGCTGGGCCCTCTAGATTTTCCTCAGACATTAGATGGTCAAGAAAATAGCAGGCCACTGGATGCTTGTCAAACTCCATAGAAGAAACCGATAAAGCCATTTATTCTATACAGGAATCCAAACCAGTGCATACAAATTTCCGCTCCCAAAAACATTTCGATGATTAGCTTTGATTAATGGTGCTGCCAGAGGATCATTCATCAGTATTAACTAACAACATCTTTTTCCACATATTATTTCCAACTCCCTAGAAGCTAGAAAATGAAATATGTTTCTTTTTTATGACATTCTTTTTACCCTGTTCCCATCTGCACACTGGTTTTGTGTTTTTTTAGGGTTGTCCACAAGACCTGCTCAAATACAAGAGGGTTGGTGAAAACCTTTGCACAGCACATGCTGGTCCTCCATTAACAGGCTGTGGGCATCTCTTTTCCATTTGTTAATGCAGGGTTGCTTAGGACCACCCCTTACTGGAAAGCTGCTCAGTGTTGTTGAGCTTCTAGAGTGATTTCCGCCCTCCCAGTTGTTTTTTTTTCTGCAGGAGAGAACTGCCATGAAGTCCTGGATTTGGAAACCAGGCCACTGCAGTCTGCGATGCTGGTTTTGCAAAGACATGGCATAAAAAAAAATTAGGTCAGATTTTGGGCTGCAACAGCGTCCTACCACCACTGAAGACAAAGGGAGTGCGGCAGAGAGCATGTCCCATGCATGTGGGACCTTCAGCTCTGCACTCTCCTAGAGCATCCAGGAAAACATGGAAACAAAAGCACAGTGTTACATGCACACACACAACCTCAAAGGCCAAGATCTCCATGCTGACCATGATATTCCCCGCTTCCCAAATGCAAGATCCGAGTGCTGGCTTTCGCAGGTTGAACATTTGGTTTTGTACAGAAGAGTTATCTTGGAAGGTACGGTATAATTGTGGCTCACCCTGTAAGTAGCATCACGTCGTAAGAACATATGACCCGGCAGACTCATAAATTGGGAAGGGACAGTGCAACCTTTATGGCTGCAGGAATCAGGGAGCAGCCAGAGGTGGCTGACAGTGAACCAGGTGCCTTCAAGCAAACCAAACCTCATGAGCGTAAGACCACATCACAGAAAATGTTCTCCACTGTGTTAGGCGATTTATCAATTCAGGAAAAAATAAGAGGCTATTTCCTTACTGTCACTTGACCAGGTCCACACTCCGGCGGGCAGCAGCACTATCTAGGGTGGCCTTGGCGTTAAGCTGTGCCCCCTCTCCCACTCCAGTCCCAGCCCCTCATCTGCTGCTAGACACCTTCATGATGAAAAAACCCCAAACATTAAGAGATTTTCTTAGCAAACAGAAAGGTCTGTGCTACTTCCCCTCCGTTTTCTCACTAATCACTTTATCCAGGGATGTTAGCAATAAAAACAGCAACTAGGGGAAAGCACCTAAGAAATTTTAGAAGAAAAAGCTGAAAGGAAGAGCAAGCATCACTTGTGATAGTGGTGCTAATGTCTGCCCTCCAGGTATGAGGCTGGGAAGGACTTTCGATCAAGACACACATCTTGCTCCAGTTGATGTGATGCTGTGGACAGTCAGGGCCTCTGGTAGCCCCCCAAAATTTGGTTCTTTCTCCAAACACCTTCCAGTCTTTCTAGTTACAAGCCAGCCCCTCAGGAGAAGCGGTTCCCCTTGGCCTGGGGAGATGAAGTGGTGGGGACCCAAACCACAGTAACTGCTGGAGCAGGAAAGACTGTTCCTCTCCAACACCATCTTCCCGGTGCTAAATTTGGGCATTTCCAGGAGATCAGAGGAGACATCGATAAACCTCAGGGAAGGGAAGGACTCTCCCCCTGCTTCCTGCTCATCCCCTATTCCTCTCCAAAGTCAACTAGTGGAGCAACCAGAGACCAGCTTGATGCACTTCCTGTGGCAGGGCGTTCCCTGTCCCCAGCCTCCCCCATGGCAGACCTGCCCACAACAATAGGCAGAGGGGCTGAGCTGCCCCCCAGCTCCTGCTGCAGCCTGCCATGGGTCAGCTTTCCACCAAGCTGCAGAGAGCAATCATCATTCTTCTGACAGCTCAGGAGACGTTTCCAGACCGCTGGACTCGCTTTCTGTCACTGCAGATAGGAAAAAATCTCCAGTCATCCAAAAATGGATTCCAGCAGGCCCTCCAGGTAATTCTTAAACCTTGAAACAGGCCTAGAGAGAGATCGTTCCCCTCTTAATCCCCTGAAAACATCCATGGGAATAGCAAGCTGGCTTCCCCCCACGTCTGCCCCTTCCCCCGGAGCCCCAGCTCTTGCTGTTCAGAGCCGGACAGACAAAGGCTGCCTCAAATCTCGGCTTTCCCAAGAGTTTAGTTTCAGGTCAATGAGCCTATGAAGAATAATTGCATCGAAGGAATGGCACATGCCATGGCCATGATGCGATGCGGCTAGAAGGGCTTTCCCCAGCTGATGCTGACTCCTGACTCAATGTTGCCCCATCCTGGAAATGCCAGGACCTCATCCAGGCACTGGAAGCCCCTGGGGTTGTGTTCAAGTGGTGACCCTTCACTCCTTTTTCCAGCAATATGCTATTATTTAACTCTGTTTATATTTATTTATGTTTTGTGTTAAGCTAGTATTAATGCAGGTGTCCCAACTATGGTAAGAAGAATAAAGCTGATTATCCACTCCCCTTCCACAAGCACACATACCTGCTCCAGGCAGGCTTGTATATGCTTCAGGAGCAATTTTCAGCAAACATACACCAGCCCTTTCCAAAAATGAGCTGCCGAACAAAACCATCGCCTGCCAGGGTACCTCCGCTTTCCTTTTGGCCAGCGGGCAATATTCTCCACCAAGGTACACATGCATGTACACCCTCCCACGAAACCCTCCATCCCTTACCGGCAAAAATGGCAGAAAACAAACCAAAAAGGCAGCAGCGCACACGAACCAGAGGGATTGCGACAGATGGGCAAAGCTAGAAACAGCTCTTTGTATATGAGCTGCCTTTTTTTTTTTTTGGCTAGGAAACACTAGAAAATGAGGCCTTCTGTATCCAAATGGCCTCGTTTTGCTTCAAGTGTTTCCCATTTTTAAAGCCTGTCCGCAGTTGTGCATATAGTGCTCTATAAATATTTCATTGAGCCTGCGGCGCGAGCCCTTTCTTTTGAGTTCATCCTTTGACACTTCCTTTTCACTCTTCAACAATGCTCAAGTAGGAGCTGCCTGGGACTGACCCTGAGCTGTCAAACCTCCGTGCAGCACAGACCAGGGACGTAAAAGTGATGATAACAGCTAACGGGATCACGTAGTTATCATTTCTAGAGTTAGGATCACTAGGACGCACACTTTTTTTCCACCAATAGGTTGGAAACCAAACAGTAAAACTTTTTTTTTTTTCCTTTTCTAATCATCAGCACACTTGAATGATATCCTACCACCTCCTACCAAAAACGTTTCTAGGGAGTACTGTGTTGAAAATGAGGATCACAAGATACAAGGAAAGAGAAACTGGGCATCAGCATCTCCTTAACGCTGCAGATGAATTGCTGGAACATGTGCAAGTGCTACTTGAAATGCCCCTTTTCCCAGTGCATCCATAACGTCCACAGAGAAGGAGCCTTTTTGGTGACCACCATGCAAGTCCCATTGGCACTGCTGGGGGTCCCCAACTTTGCCATGGTGGTTTCTACACAGGATCTTTCTCACCCCTTTTCCCCTCCATCCCTCAAGGACTTTGGTCTTTGTTCACACTAATATCACGTGTGCTCTTCCCAGCCTTTCTCTAGGACTGGATCAGTCCTTTGGTAGGTCTAAGCTAGCGCAAAGGATCTTGCCCGGTTTGTTTGCACCCAAGCCAGAGAAAAAAAAGTAGGTCCTACATGAATGAAGAAAAGGAAAGGAGGAGACAAAGCATGACTCCAGCAGTTTTCATGGCATTCGGCAGGGCTGGAAACAGTGATGGCAATAATTGCCTGAAGCCTCCCGAAAACTGCTTGTCACAGATTTTCCAAACGCTGAAAAATACAGAGATATATATTTGTAAGTAACCACCAGACTCAATCAGCTCATCTTGACCAAATACTCCACAATGACATTATTCCACAATGGCATAATCCTTAGAGAAAAACCACAGCATTCTTGGACCTCAAACAGAAACTCGACACATGTAATACCTAATACTAGAGTGTACTTTATACCCTGTTTTCCTATGAGTCATTTTCCATCCCACTGTCTATTGAAAAATGCTTTTTTGTTTATTTATTAAAGATTCTCTCAATGGCTTTATTGATGACAGAAGAAGGGAGCGAACACGGCAGAGATTCGGCATCCCGAAGACCTGCCACCGAATCTGGCCTAACTAAAGCCATCTGCTCGGGACAGGAGGCGCAGCCACTGGACCTGCTGCCAAAATCAGATTTTAAAGGGACAGCGCTAGAGCAGGGGGATGCAGGCTTCGCATTTTAAAACAAAGTCGTGTTACAAAAAAAAAGAAAAAAAAAACAAAAGAAGAGAGAAATGCTTTTTAATTTATTGGAAGATACATGGGATGGAAGGATGAAGTTGTTTTGTTTTTACTGTCAAAGCCCAATTTTCTTGGCACAAATGGAAACAGCCCCAGGCCCGTCTGGAAGAACCCGCGCTGGGCAGCTTTTCAGCCGGAGAAAACGGGCAAACGAAACCATGTACCAACCCAAAAAAGCAAAACCGGATGGTCTAGCTCAATAGTCCAAAGCAAAGGCTCAATTCAGCCCTTGCCTGTGCTAGCATCTGTGCAGTGGGACCCCATCTAAAGCCAGCAAGAGGCAGCTCAGAATCAGCCCCATGAGTGCAAGGCAAAAGAAAAATAAATCACCCATTTATTTAATAAATACATTTAATTGTGTTATTTGATCAATCTTCATAATCTCAACAGCTCAAGCCTGAGCCGTGGGGGTTTCTTTTCCAATTTAATCTTGGCAAGACCCATTCAAACACTATAAAGTGAGTAGCAGCACCTTGTGGGGATGTTGTAGGGAGCTGAAGAGCGCTGGATGGAGTTAGAGCTGCTGTGAACTCATACAAAGCCAGGCAAACACAGGGGGAGGGGGTGCCCCAGCACCAACAGCGCCAGCTCCAATCTTCAAGAGGTGGTTAACCAACTAAACCTCTTCATTTTGAGTTAAAGCACTCAACTCTGCTTCTCCAGTCTGGTTTGGTGGCAAGCTACCAGGTGGCTTGATAAATGGAAGGCTGACCTTTCCTTCCCCTCCAAACAAGAGCTCCAAGTCTTTGCTTACAGATTATGCTGGGGTTTTGCTGGACGTTAGGACTTTCTAAAGGGAAAGAAGAAGAAAGGCCTGCAGGCAGGGGTCTCAGCTATGCTCCAGCTCTAGTTAGCCAAATCCAGTCAATGGCTATGGAGAGGGACTCTTCTTAGCTTGCTCCGTCACGCTTGAGCTACACAAGATTGACAGTCACCAGCCCAGTGGCTGAACAGCCCAAATATCAGAGATCACCAAACAACACAACCCGTCTGTGTTAATACCGATGAAACAAGAAACAACGGGTTCATGGTCTGCCGGAAATCAGGTTAACCGATGGTTGTGATCCATGCGATAGGTGCCATGAATCAAAGGACCCGCAGGAGATACGCTTGCCTCCTGATGACAACCGTGCCACTGCCATGAAGCAGCACATTGTGTGGAGCTCTCGGCATATGGTAGGGACTTGCTGTTCACATTAAAACTAATAATCACAGATCTAAAATGATAACATTAGGAATACCTTCGCTTCAAATACAGGTTCTGTCTTCCCCAGCTTCAGCCAAATACAAAGAATAAACTCAAATATATGCGTTTATATACATGTATCATAAATACATGACACAAGCAAGACAGCCAAGTCAGCTCTCCTGACCGATCTGCGGTGCTGACAGGAGATCCCTAGTGCAGGCGTTACATGTTTGCCTTATATTCGTTCTTAAACAAAATGAGCAAAGGTCAAAACTAACTTCCCGTAGGAGGGCACATTTGCTGTCCAGATGGTAACAAAATATGAAGGCCTTTTCTGTGAGCAGAATGGACAAATCAACGCTCTGCAGCCCTAACGTCATTCTGACCTTCATGCTGTACAGTACACATACGCTTTTTCCCTTGGGCTTATGCATCAGAGATGGAGTTTGGGACTAGCAAAGCAGAGTGCAGGGAGGGTACCTTGTGCAATACAAGACCAGGTACCGTATGAACCAAGCCCAATGAAGCTCATCCTATCACTCAAGCGCTTTCATAAAGCCCTGGTGCAAAGTTCAACCTTGGGATGAAAACCCTGCCTGCAGCAAATGGGGTTTCATTTCCAATGTTTGGCACAACCCTAAAATGACTCGATTAGTCTCTAAAAATAGGAAGCATGCTGGGGGAAGAAGAGAAAATAGACCCAAGGCTGGGATTAACACCAGTTTAACAGTATTTCTCAGGACAACTGGGTTAACTTGCTGGTTTCTAAACAGCATGCACAAAAAAATTCTCATCCATTTTTCTCTCTCGGGAAGAAGCACCAAGGGTCAGTGGAGCAGGTTGCCTTCAGCAGCAACAGTTTCCCACCCTTTAGCAACATGCTTTAACTGGGGATTTCTGTCACGCTGGTGTCGCACAGAGACTAGGGAGCTTGTGAAGAGCTGCAAGAGGAGGATCAGGGATCTGGGGAATGGTGTTGCAGTGACTTTTACCATTGGCACCACAGTCGCGCCTAAGCCCTACCTGGCCATGCAGGGGAAGACAAGGAGAGGCAGAGCTCTTTGAGCCTCCATCCTGCCATCAGCCACCGGTTTGGTGACCGTGCGCCAGGTCCCACAAGGGGGAAGACGCACATCACAGCTTCGTCCAGACTACTGGACAGAGCAGAACTCCCCCACGGGAAGCACTGTGCAAAATCTCAAAGGGAAAAAAAAATCCCAAAAACCAGGGCTGTGGCCCAGAGTCAAAGTGCCTGGGTCCTGCAGTCCTGGAAGCAATACTGCAGACTGAAAGCTGCAATGATTCCCAGTTGTTTCTGTTTTGTTTTCTTGGCCTAATTTCTTTCAGGCTGTCAATAGCTGCATATCCTCCACGGAGCCAAGCAGAAATCTAGTCAAATCCTGACTTATCCTAGAGCAAAGAAACATCTTTATTGTTGTTCTAGCCAGGAATGCATGCATTTTTATTGGCCTGAGAAGCGCAATCAATACCCTCGGAGCAAAGGTACTGCCCACCTGCCACCTCCTCCTTCTCTATCCCATAAAGAGATCAAGCTTCTTACAACCTGTTTTTTCCTAGTTGACCTACCAGGTAAGAAAGAAGGGCTCCAATGGCAGGAAAACCGGTGCTCTTCAGCTGCAGCTTTTGTATCTCACTCCAAATGCTGAAGCTAATGCAATGTGAAAACTATTACCCAATCGCAGAGGAAAGCTAATTCTCCAGGACAGTCTGAAACATGCAAATATAACCATGATCTTTGCCATTTGCAACACAATGGAAAATTGCTAATAAAAGTTCCTATTGTGTCGGGGATGTAATACTAACCGCATGGTATTTCTCTCTCCCTCCTCCCTCCCTTCCCCTTTGCAGCCAGGCAGCTAAAAATGGCTCAAAACTTCCCAGCTCAAATGCTCGAGGTCAAACAGTGACGCTGAAGCACTAGAATGAAGGGTTTGAAGACTGTCTACTGCACAGCCCATTGCTCCCTTCCAGGCTTAGGGGATGCAGTGCTCCTGCTCCATACTCGAAGCCCAGGAGCACTGCCTGTGACTCCAGCTTGAGGGTGGACCTCCCCAAAGTGCAGAAGGCTGTAGGACTCCCCTCGAGCCCCCAGTTAATGCTGACCTACACTCTCAGAACCATGCCGTGGGGTAGGCAACGTGAAGTCCAGCCAGCTCCTATCCCCCCCAGTCATCTCCAAAATGCCATGCTGGCACCGTCCTTCCCACCTTGATACTGAGCCACTGCTCACAGTGCCTATTTCCTGTGCAGTGTGATAAGAGACCTTTCTCCATCCTCATGGCTGTGAAGGCATCTTGCTTTGGACACAGTTCTCGCTTCTCCTTTCCCTAAAGGGAAAATGTATGCACACACATATACTGCATTGATGTCTACCTACACCCTTGTCCCAACCCCAGGAAAGGAAGCCCAGACACAGGAATTCAAACCTGGGCCAGTATTTTCAAGGCTGGACGCCTAGAGCGGAGCTCCTCGATCCATCTTTCGGCACAGAGACAAATGACCTGGTTGCTTTCCAACCCGCACAAGCACCTGCAGCTCCCGGCAGCCTCCTCCTTAAAGGGGGTCGGCGCTTGCAGGGATGCTAAAGGAGGGATTGAAAACCCGACTCTGGGCTCCCTGCTTTGAGGGCTGTGAGCCTTCCTGAGGGTCCTTCCAACTCCGACTCGCTTCCTTCCTCCCCAGGATTTTAGGCTCAAGCAATGAAAAGGCAACCACAGGACAGGGGTCAACCAGGCGAAAGGAGGCAAGTGCAGCTCACACCTCTGCCCTGCTTCTTTGGAAGGGCACTTGCCTCTTCCACTTTGTGCTTTTCCCCACATCATCCTTTCTCCTACCAACATCTCATGCCCTAGAACATCAGCATCCTTGTTCTGCCCCAGCGACTCCTCTGGCCTTTCCGCAAGAGGAAAGTGTAGAGTTAAATTGTGGCACACGTGAGATGCAAAACCCAGCACAGAACCTCAGATCTTGACAGGCTGCGGGAAAAACACCCAATACAGGGCAACCGGGGGCAATTAAGAGATTTCAGATGAAACCAGTGGCTTCGGTGTTTCACTAAGGCAGCCAAATGGCTTTATTTCTGTGTATTTATCAATAATTTCATTATTTACAGGACCCATGTGCTCTCTATTACCTTCCATATTCCAATATTGAAGGGACATCTGAGGCTGGTTAGCCTGTTTGTAACAGGTCCATCTTCAGCTTTTTGGTATTTCCTGGTTGGCATGTGACCAAATCAACACACTCCTCGTTCCACTTAAAAAAAGTCCCTCCAAGGAACTGCACTATGCAATTACCTTGTTCAGCAATTCCTAACACACAAGCTGCCTTGGGACTTTACAGGTTTTAGAAAAAAACTTCAAAACTGAACAACAACAACAAAACATAAAACCTCTTTGATTCCTGTAGTTGTCCCCTGGTGAGTGCAGGCAAGGGAAACAGTTTGGGGATTGGGAACATTTCAGATGAGGAGGTGTTCAGGGTTCTGCTTAGGGGGGTGGTGGCGTTCATTTTTAGGAGGATTGGAGAGTTAGCTGCAGATGTCAGCTGTACGTCTGCAAGCAGAGGACATGCTGCCAGCACCTGAACCTCTTCCACTTGGTTTTCCCCTTTAACTTGCAGCTGACAGAGGCTCAGATGGAAGAAGCCACATGAAGCAGCAGCATCCCTTCCTGGAGGCATCTGCTCCAGCTGATTTAAGAAGCAGCAGTCTGAAAACCAAGCGGTGTTTGCATCTCTCTCCTGTGCCTCCTGAATATTACCACTCCACAAGGTGCAGGTTTGCTTTCCCTGCTGGGATTTCTACATTTCATAGTGCTGGTGGTTTAGCAAATTTTTGCTTACAGGATGTTTCTTTCGCCCTGGGAATCTCAGCCTGAGTTCAACATCTGGTACTTTCAAGGAGATGAAGTTTGGGGAGGGTTTCCAAGCTGTTGGGTTCATGCAGAGCAAGTGACTCACTGATGGCTTCAGCATGAGTTGGTGACCCATCCTCAGCCCCAAACAGGCACCCTCAGCTTGGCTTCCTTATGCCCACTCCTATCCAGCACAAAACCTGGGCAGCAAACATGCTCCCTTCCTGACTTGACCGTCCCCTGAAGCTGGTCCCATGGAGCAACCCGCCCTACCATCAACCAAGTGAAATCCTTTGAATGCAATATGGGCAGCTTAGGAGACTTACTTCTGCAACCACATCATGGGACCAACATGCTGATTTCTCTTCTAAATACATGCCCATTAGCACCCATGTAAATAAAATATACATTTCTGGACAGTTTGTGTACCACAATTATCACCAAAACTAGTAGCATGTAGTGAGTCAGATTAAATTCTTCTCCAGGGCAGCCAAAGATGGTCACAGCTGGGATCCAGAGGTTGACATGCCAGGTCTAAAATTCCCTGTTAGAAGAAAGCCTGCCCTGCCCTGCCCTGTCCCCTTGAGAGATGAAACTATTTCTGTTGCTTCCTGCAGGAAGAGGCATGCCAGCGGGATGCACAGGTGGCAGGGCCTGCCAGGAAAACTTAGTTGCTCTTATCACACTTGGAGTAGAGAGAATTGAAAGGACAATTCCCAGGCAGCTGTGATGGGCATCTGCAGAGATGCTACAGCAGATCATACCCTTCCTCCACCCCACCATGGACTCCCAACAGCAGCTAAAAGCCATGAAAACCAACCTGATCCCTGGCAAGCCTGCTTCTGTTCTTCCCAGAAGCCACCTTCAACATCGTGACCTTACACATCATGGAGATTATGACGGCCAGCAAGGATCTAACTTAGCACGTGCCCGTCAGCTGGAAGTGGTGGGGACCATCACAAGCTGCAGCTCATGACCACCTTCATTGCTGCCAGATCCCTCCGGCACAGCTAGATAGACAGATATGCTGGCATTCCTAACTTCTCTGAGGTTCACGGGTGGCCCAGAATATGACAAAATATTGAGTTGTTAGCAAAGCAAAGAGATTTGGGCTGGAGTTCCTGGGTAAAACTGCCAGATGTGTCACTTTTACTCAGAGCTGAATTGGCAGATCATCGCCGCTGGGGAAAAAGCTGGAGGGGAAGGAAAGGAAATCAAACAATTTCTTAAGTCACCTGTTTTCTTTATGCCAGTGCTGCCAGCTTCATACCAAAAAGTACAGCCTGCAGATTTAACTTGTGCTAGACAGGATCCCTCCTCCACTCATTCTCCCACTCTCTCTGCGTCCCTTGACTTGAGCCATTCCTAGGCATTTCACACCTAATTATTTATTATCCCTAATGAACGTTCTCATGCATCCACCCCTCTCCTCATCTGTAGCTGGTTTTAATTGGGCAGCTCCGTCCTCAGCTAAAAGAAGTTGTGCAATCTTGCTCACACATCTGCCACCAGCACTGCTCCACCTCGACTGCTATTTATTTTAATCCCAAACAATGAGTCTTGAGGACTTTCCCTGGTCTGTCTATTCAGGCAGAAGTGTCAGTCACTGCAGAGGGGGAGAGGGACCTCTCAGAGATAATGTTCCAGGCCGGTGCTTAATCAACATGATGGCCTCATTAACAGCACAACCCAAATAATGCAATCCTTGCAGCGCTGGCATTCCTCCTTACTGAGCAGGCGCATAATAAATCAAGAAGAGATTTGGTGGGAAAGAAAAGCCCTGCTCTGTTCCCATGTGCTCTGGTGGTACAGCTTTCCACCCCAAAGGCCTCAAAACTTCTACTAGAATGGAGTAACTGGAGATAATCAACACCTCCTGCAAATGCCTCCCTGACTCCCAATGGTCCTCAGCTGGACGCCTCAGGCTTCTACTGATGGTGAAGAGGCAGCCATACGACCTGCAATGGGCAGCTGGAAATCTGTGGCAGCCATCAGCCAAGATGCTACAATCAACTCTCCCAATGTCAAATCCGCTCCTGAAATCCCCCCAGTATCAGTCGGCTGCTTTGGAAAGCTGTGCTCTGCTTTCCCTTTCCACTGCTCAGAGCCTCAAACCTGATATAGGGTAAGGGAGATTTTTAGCCCCTTTTTTTCTCCTTCTTGGGACTCTTTTTGCCTGCCTGTGATCTTAATCTGAGCTCCTGCCTGGCAGGAGCCAGACAAATAAACAGGGCTGCACTACTCACAACCCAGCCTGACACCACAGTGTCCTCGCCCCAGAGAAGGGCTCCTTGTGAAGCCAGCTCGGCATGTGAGCCGCGCTCCCGGGAGCACATCCATTCACTTGAAAGCCTCAATGTAAACCCTTTGAAAAGGGTGGGAACAAAAAGGGCATAGATCCATCCTCGGTCCTGCAGAATGGAGGTCTGCCTGGCAGCCACCCATCCCACAGGGCAAAAAAATATTCCACAATGTCTGGGTTTTTTTTCCCATTCGTCCTTTCTAGGTAGCCTGTGCCATGTGCTCACCTTGTGAAGGAGAAGATTAATTCAGGCACATTATGGACAACTTTCCTCATCCCATAAATGCTGGCAGCCTCCTGAGGCTGCTGGCATTCACCGAAGGCTAAAAGATGAAGAACTGACCAAAGGCAGAGAATTGTCTTCTCCTTCTAGCCCCAGGTCTCCTGGAAATATCACAGGGAGGATTATAGCTTGCGAGTATCCCAGCAGAGGTTGCATGTTGGAGAAGTTCAAGGGAGAGGGATGGAGGGAAAGGCCAAGAAGCAATCCAACAGCACAGCAAGTTTTCATTAAGACTGACTTCAGATTTGGCTTTCATGCACTTCTCAGATCCAGGCTGCTTCACATAAAAGGACAGTTTTTACCCCAGTGAACATCATGGTTTAGATTTACATCAAGGCTTTTGGTCTGAGTCTGTTTTGCCTGCTGTGGGAATTTATGGGTAACTAATTTTTCCTTAGGAGCTCTGGAGATGATGGAGCCCTTTTCCAAAAAAGCCCACCGCATACTTGTTGGGATCTCACCTTGCACTTGGCAGCTGGAGGAATTTGACTGCATCTACCTGACATCAGGAAAAAAATCCATGTGGTTTGGATTCAGAGGAACAGTTGAGAATTTTGAAAGCAGAGGACACAAAGAGTCCCACAGACAAAAACCACTAACTTTCAAACAACCTCATGTCAAATGCCTTGGTGCTGCTCTCATGTTCCCCAGCACAAGACTCTGTTGAGTGTCTTGATCTATTTGAAGGAAGGCAGCGGCTCACGCAGACCAGCCAACACGGCTCCCTCAACAGATCTATTCGTTCACGGCTCTATAATCAGAGACAGGCCTGAACAAAGCCCCAGATCAGAGAACATCTAAATCTGGTGGAGGCAGGAAACTTCAAAATCCAAACCCAGCGCCCAGTTTTCTGAGAGACCTTGAACTTTTTAATGGGGCTCACGTACAAATCCACTTATGGATTTCTGAGATGTTTGAAATCAGAACCGAATGCCATTTCAGGGCTTGGACCCATCTCTCCACTTCATTTTTCAGCTCCTCTTTTACTTGAGAAGCAGTAGCCTCCCTCCCGACTTCAGTGTACTTATTTTTCCCATTTATCCCAGAATAACAGAATTCCTTCTCCAAGGGTTACTCTACAGGGTACCAGTACCTTGTAGACATGATCTTGGCAAATTGAAATGAAAACCTTCACAGCAGCTCTAGTGCAAATGCTAAATGTGGTTTGCAGCTCTGCCTGAAAGCAGTCAGACAGTGGCTTCGGCAGACCTTCTGGAAACTCGGGTCCTGACTGCCTGTGAGCTTCACCTCCATTTCCTCCGGGACTCCGAGCCCTTCGTCATTCCAAAGCCCTTTTAAAATGTCATCACATCAGGAGAGGCAAGTCGGTGCTTGAGCCAGGGCTGGCCTGCTGGGTGATGGAGTGATGAGACTAAAGCTTTGAACTTTGAACAGTCTGGAAAGCCGGGAGAAGCCAGAGCAGGAGCTTACATCACCCTATCTCAGAGGCAAGCAAGCACGGATTCTCCCCAAGCCTTTGCGTTGTAGCCACTGTTGGACAGTTACGGGAAGCCAGGATGATGAACGTATGAGTCATTGCGGCTAGATGCTCTCCTGGGAGGAAGGAGCAAGAGTTTCTTCACAAGAAGTAGCTTTTTTCCACTGTAAATCTTCTAAGCACAGCGATGAGTCTGAAAGGTCACTGGGGCTTGGCACTGGTTTGGCAACTGAGAGCCAGATGGCTTCGATGGGAAAGAGGATAACACTGTCTCCTTCTGAGTGCCTCTCTGCTAACAGGCTTCACCTACAGCTTGTCTGGTTCACTATGGACCAGCTTTCTTCATCTCCTGGCTGCTCTAAGGTAGGCAGAAGCCAAACATATGCTTTTGGCAGGGTTGGAACTCCTGGTCCTACCTAAGGAAAGGGGAATTCTTTCTTTGGATTCAACAAAGGAAGGATTTTCAACCGAGATCCCTATTTTTATTTTGAGAGGTGATCTCTAGCAAATAGTGAAGTAAATCTGCATGTATTCTGAGGGTCCTAAATGGACCCAAAGCTTCTGAATTTGTGGTGAAGGTCCTGAACACGTACACCACCCAGTGCGTCACCCCCATGCAGGTCTCAGCTTTGCCATTCTAATCAGTGGAGTTCCTGATACAAGTCAGTTCCTTCCACACATAGTTGTTATTCCAAAGTCCGTTTTCCTGCATTTGGGAGAGGAGCATCAACATTAAAGGGCATGTAGATAGTAAACCCTTCATCTGGAAATGTGGAGAAGATTTGCAGTGCTCCATGACGGAGCTGACACTGCTCTGGCAGCAGCAGTACCCAAGAGGAAAGCACTCAAACACTGGAGGCTTGAGTGTCCTCAGGAGCAGCTCTGGAGGGTGGGAGATAAAACCCCACGAAAGCAGCTGTGCACAGCTTTAGCCCATCCAAGACTGACCTCTTCAGAAAGGCCAGTGGTACCACAGTCAGAGGAAAAGCTAATTAAAAGCAAAGAGGATGCCAGAAGAACGGTGAGAAGAAAAGCAGAATGATGAAGGTGACAAAACCCCCTCTGTTCAATTGTCCCTCAGCACCTCTATAACACTAATTAAAAGACATAGGAACAACCTGATGACACCGAGTGTAATAATGGCTTTCCAAGGTCCATCTAGCTCAGTGTTTTGTCACTACAGTGGCCAAAAGCAGATGCCTAGGGAAGGGTTTAAGAATACAATAAACATGCTGTGATTTTTTTTCTCCCCCAGCCTCAAAAAAAAGGCAGCTCAGGGATTTCCTGAGCCGAAGGAGGTGATGTCTTTGTATTAAACAGGACTCGGGGGAATTCCCTTCTACAAACCTCTCCATTGTCCCTCATTTAATAACAAAAGAAGAGAAAGAAACATTGCAACCCATACTGATGATTAGGTGTCAGCCTAAAATGCAGGGAAAGAAATCTAAATGAATTCACCTGCACCTAAAAGACAGGTCAGAGAAAGCCCCGTTTCTTCCTTTGACAAAAAATAAATAAATAAATCTTGGTTCATTAACAAAAGTTCTACAGTAAAGTCCGTCCCCTGACTTAATGGGACTGTGCTCTAATGTCCTTGGAAGGATTTTTTCAACGCTACAGGCTGAATCAGTTGGTTCATTAAGCAGCAAAGGTTGAGAAAATCCACAAGGGATTTCTTCATTGAACATTATTGTTACTTCTACAAAATGTCTCCCTTGATTTTTCAACCAGCTGCAAGCAAGTTTTTGCTTTTAAACCAAATGAATGAGGGACCCATCAGCACCCAAACACATCTGTGTGGAAGTGTTAATGGGCCTTTTGGGGTGAACCTCAGAGCTGGAGAATGGTATTTAAAGGCGTTTGACTAGGAGGGACGGCAGGGGAGATAAGTCCTTCCTCATCACACATCTGGAAGTGGCTGCAGCTGTACATTTACCCCTCCACAAAACCACTTTTATAAGGAATTTGCTATTTGCTCTGCGTCGTTCCCAGTGACACGCAACCTGGGCAAACAGAATCTCGTACACAAAGTAATCACCCTTTCGCACATCCCTCCCTGGATGGCATCCAAAGAATGCTGCTGGAGCTTTCTGCTCCACTGGAGAAATCTGTGAGTGTATTCAGCAGGACATGTCCGGGCAGAAGAAACCAGGAATTTTTACCTGGCTTAAGCAAAGTTAATTTTCTTTGCCACTCTTGGTAATCATTAAAGCAAAAAAAAAAAAAATTCTGAGTGATGAATTTTCTAACTATGTCTCCCTTTCACTGGCTTGACACTGCTTTGTGTTATCTTTCTTGCACATCTTGGCCATACACTAACATGCCAGAAGTCTAAACTCCAGACTAGATGCAACATCTTGATTACAAGACTAATCTGTGGTGGGAAACAGACACTACCCAGGGATGCACCTCCAACTCACTTTGGTACCCACTGATTTTTTTTTTTCCTTTTTTTTTTTTTTTTTT
>VYXH01008061.1:46236-61148 GCA_013397275.1 Burhinus bistriatus
TTTTAGTTCCTATCAAAATTGGGCATGAAAGGATTGAGAAAAAAAAATTATACAGCCTAGCAGCTCCTGGCTAGTGGTTCACATACCACCAATATCATGGAAAACAACTGAAAGAAATACACATACAGACATAGTCCTGCTCCTGCGAACAGAGCAAACATAGCATGGGGCGGGGGGGTGGAATCAGATACCAAATGAACACCCAAAATCTAGTTTCTAAAATGCAAGCAATTGCATGGCCACTGCCTTCTGGCAATTGCTGCTAGACAGATCTGCAAATCTTGAGTTTTTTTAAAATGATGTAGCAGTCCCCCAACTAAAAAGTTTGAGAAAGATGGATCTAGTCCCCCACGCCTCAAGGCAGGGTGAACTATATCATGGTGTATCTGAGGGATGTCTGTCTGAATTATTCCTGAAGTCTTAAGACCAGCAATGTAGGAGATGCAACTGGGTCCAGAACTGGTGTTTCTGATCTCCCAGCCAATAGTACCTGAGCAAGCCTGAAGTTACTTGTAACTCCACAAGGGCAGAAAAAATGACCAGTTTCAGCTCTGCTTTAGCAATATGGAAGAGGGTAATTTGTCTGGGAGCTGTTTCCCAGTTTATTTCTACGCAGACCCACATCCATGAGGCACCTCCAGACACAGCAACGATACCACCGGGCATAAAAAACTTTTTTTCCTGGAAAACAGAAGAAAGGACAGAAGCAAGTGGAGGAGAGTGTGTCTGCTCTGACTCTGGTTTCCACCCAAATCCTTTAAAACAACCTAGGGCTGCAGCACCGAGGCCTTCGAGGACATCATGGTGTATGTGGAAGAACACGTAACCAAAAAGAGTGATGGGAAGGGGATTTTGGAAAACAGAGGAGAGCGGCACCGAGTCAACACAGCAGCAGGGTCAACAAAGAGAAGAAGAGGGAAAGAAGCTCTTCATCCCACAAACTGCCAAATTCCTCATTTCTGTGGCAAATGCAAATACATCCCGCCATCTCAGTGCCTTGGGCTTTGTGGCCCATAAGCCTAGGACTTCCACATAGCATAGGACTAGCTAATTGACATTTAAGTCATTAGCGGCACACCAAATTAGTGCCAGGGCCTCCTGCATCCTTGGGCTGCTGGCTTGTTTTTGTAGCCCCTATCCCAGAGAGGAGGCCCTGCTCATTGTTAATGAGGCATTTCAGCACCTACTCAGGATCGTTATTGGTCTCTAATGAGGGCAAAGGTGTTTGTGGTATTTGACCACTTGCCTAATTAGTTTATAGCACAAATGCTCCCTGCTGAGTAGATGATTTATGAGCTTGATTTTTTCCCAGAGAGCAGTACTGGGAAGGGAGGTGATGGCTGCAAACAATCCTGGTTTCTCAAAGCGGAGCTCCCACCTACCCACTGGTGAGATATCAAAAAACCAACCAGGGAGCTTCTGAGGAGCAGCACCACCACACGAGGCACAGTTTCCTGCCCCCACAACTCACTCACGTCGGTCTTCCCCCTGTGCATCTCTGGCAACAGCAGCAGGGATGAAGGTTTGCCTTGCAGGCACCGCAGTTCAACCACCCCAAAGAGCCTCAGACAAGGTATTCTTCCCCATGACACATCCAGCACACAACAAAACAGGGTCAACTGCTAACGTAAAACCTCTTCCAACTCAGCCCCTGGCTTGCAGACCCCTTGGCAGCCATGGCCCGCCCTACCAAACCACTGCTGCGTGGGCAAGAACCTCTGTCTACCACTGGGCGCCCCTTGATGGTATTGAGCAGCAGGCAAGGATGAAAACCTGCCCCTGCATTTGGAGGAGCATGTTCTTGCTGCTAGGTATGGGCCTTGGGGTGCCGACACCAGGAGTTGTAGCACAGCAGGTGAAGATAGAGCCAACAGCCCCAGGTCTTCATTCTCCTCCACAAGGTCATGTTTGGGTGATCTACAAACCAATTTTGCTTCAGTTCTGCATCACAACTCTGCCTGGTGTCCCCAGCAATGCCAGGAGGGTATCACTTGAGATGGGAACAAACTCCATCTTACCTGGGCTCGCACCACTCCTCACCACCCACAGCCGGCATCACTGTACACCAAGGATGATTCTGCATCCTCAATTTTGATTGTTTCAGAGAGCACATTGGGTTTCATTGCTAATAAGAGAACAATTGCGGCGGAGCTTCAGAAACTCCTCACATTGAACACTTCAGAAAAAGCATCAGAAATTCAGAGCTTTGACTGAATTGCATCTGAAACCTTTGGGACTGGAAATCCCCAATGCTACTGCAGGACCAAGAGAAGAGCTACTATTTGTTGACAACCTCTTGAAATCATACACTCAAAAATGTCCAGTGACTGGAAATAATTTCCCTCAAAATTTTCAGCTAATTAAAAAATGTTATAAATGCCTCTTGGATTGCTAAAAATGGTTTCCTTTGCCTTCAACTATTAGATTCTTTCATATACATTTTTGAGTAAGATTTAGGAGAATTTCCAAGGAAGAAGTGGTTTCAACCACTATAAGAATGCCTCCCTTGCAAAATCCAAAAGCCTTAACATTTAAAAAATGTGACATAAATGAAAAAGAGAAACAAACCCAGCATGTACACGCAATCAACTTCATACACATCCATGTTTTCTGCACCGGACAAAAAGAACAGTTAACACAAACCACGTTGCAGCAGCTCAGCTTTGCCACGGCTGAGCTGGCGACCCCAAGACTGCGCCCATGAGCTGCCCCCATGCCCGGCGCTGTGGTCCCCGAGATGCTCGGCTCCCTGAGGGCAGGCACTGGCTCCGAGACACAAAACCCCTTCCAACGACCTCTTTTCTCTTTGCCTCAGCAGGAAGAGTTGTTTGTTTGGTTTTTTTAAGTCGCAGCAAATAGCTTAATGCAAAGCAGGAGCAAACAAGCAGTAGGGCTTGCCAGACGCATAGCATCTTTCCTGCCTTTCGCCTGCGGCTGTACTGGTTCCCTTTGCATTTTTTGTTTCTGCGAGTGTTTGGGCTGAGTTCATAAATCAGTTCTGACAGTCCCAGTTGGTAACTGTGACGCCAGCCCATGTAGGGGACTGCAGAAACCGGCATCACTGCCACTAGGATAAGGCGTAGCTTGACTGGGATAGCAGCGGCACCCCCCAAATAGCCTGGTGCCTCCTTTCCCCTGGTTTCCCCCTCCTCTGCTCCCAAAGGATACTTACCATTACAGTAGCATACGGTGTCAGCAAACCCCCGGCTCCTCTCCAAAACCCTCACATTACAGAAATAATCAATGCCAATCCTTCAGCCCCATTTTTTCTCTGTTTTTCCCCAATACCCATTCTCTAGTCCTTGGTAGGCACCCACGTGGGCTGTCCAAAGGCTGCCCATGGCAGTGGTTCCCAGTGCATCCCCGCATTCCTGCACCAGTGTGCCCTGCTCCTGCCCCAGTGCCGAGCGTTTGTCAGTAGTATCGGCTTATGGTGGTTTCGCAATAGCTCAAGGACAACAAGTGGAGAAATTACACTTCCAAGCGGGAGGTAACAAGATGCAATTCTGTCTGTACAGGCCAATAAATCATCTCTTAGACTTTTTTAGCCTTAAAATATGTGGAGCAGAGGGCAAGGATGTGGCCAACAAAGGAAGACTAGAAGGATTGAGATTGCTTTTGCCAGAAGGAAAAGACGATAGCTGAAGAAAGATGCAATAGCAGTCTTCAGATCTGTGGCAAAGAGGAAAGGAATAAAATATGCTCCACATCCACTGTGCATAAGATGAGACACGCTTGAAGATATTCACCACTACAGCCTAAAACAATGAATCATAGTTTGCAGACAACGTCACATTCCTGAAAAGTCTCAATAAATGCACGTGTTGGACAACAACAAAGCAAAGCCAAGCGAAGTGTGCACGTTTCCCCATCACCCAGGGCCAAGACATCTCACCAAAGCTGCTCAGCACCCTCAGGGGCTTTTTAGCTATAATTGTTTTATTTGTTACTTGGAGATCATTTGGTGTTCATTAATAATCTGTAGAAGACGATACAACACTGTAGTAGAGGAAAAAAAAACCAAAAATGCTGTGCTTGCCTGAAAATTTTAGGGGGAGCTGGCAAGGAGGGGAACTGAGTCAGTCCAACAAGGGGTACACGCCGGAGTCAGCCTGGTGCCAGCAAGCTACCACTCCACAGGGACATTCAGCCACCAGCTCTGCTGCTGTCCTGTTAGGTGATGACCTGGGTCAAGCTTGCTTGTTCACCACTCTCTGCCTCAGCTCTCCTCACCTCTAAAATGGGCACAATGCTACTGCGCACCTATGCAATGTATAGGGACGTGGGTGTTATCCACGGAGAAACAGGATGTAAAAACCATGCAGTCTTACTGTTTTCAGTTTAACCCACACAGACAGCCCCTTTTTGCTGATTCCTGATATGTCAAGTCCTAGGAGAAAGTCTAGTCAAGTCACTTAAATGGCGAGGAGCTCAGCATCTCTCTCCTACCGGGCTTTCAATTTAAAAAGCATTACACAGATGTAATTGGATTCAACTGCTGCTACACATGCCATCTGGGGCTGCAGCCACCGAGTAATATTCAATATCAAAAAGATTGTGTTTGGCACAGCCCCTAATGAGGGCAGCTGCAACACACCCCAGCCAAGAAACTGTCAAAAAATGACAATCAAAAATAATTATGTAAAAAAAAAAAAAAAAGAAAAAAAGAAAAGAAAAAGTATAATTGCCACAAAAACAAACGGGCGATACATTTACCTCATATGCCCACAGAGGATAAGCTGGATGTTTAATATGGTCTGCTTTAAATCATGAAGACAATACTCGATCGCAGGGGAAAGCAGCGCAGAGCAGCTGCTGACAGGCGAGGCCCAAAGGTGCAAATTCGACGCATGCTTTGCCGCCGCCACTGAAAAGATACAGACCATTGCCACAGCCACACTGGCAGCCCTTGCACACTTACAAAGGGTGCATCTTTACAGTACTGTTACCCACCCCGTGGGGACAACACTTCATTGCCATGACATCTCAGCAGCTTCCACTGGGGCTCCAGAAAAATCTCCTCCAAATGAGCCCTACCCCTTGTTTAAGCACCAAGGGGAAGCATCTCAAACACGCAAAATCAGCACAAGCTAAAGAGGAGCACTATCCCCAAAAAGTCTGCAGTTGTCTGCACAAAACACCTACTATGAGCTCCTCTTCATCTCCAGCTGCTAAATAATCACTCAAAGTTCTGCTATGTTTATATCATGCGTTCTCTGAATTTTCTCTTGCCAGGTAAAAGCTTGCTGCAGCTTCCCAAGGGAAATCTTCAATGCCAATGCATTGAGGAATGCAAGCCATAACCTCTCGTTGAAGCACGCTTGTTGTCATCCAGTTGAATGAGATTGGGTGGAGATGACAACTGTCTTTTTAAAGTTTTGAAATAAAGCACATTAAAAATCGAGCAGTAAAGTCATTTAACAACTGAAGTAAATCTGAACTCTAGATCCACACTGGCATTGCATGCTTTCTCTCCAACCCTTCTTCCAGGAGAAACCCCTTCAGAAATGTGGGTTGGGTTTCAGCCTTTCTGTTGAGGTTACCAGCACATTTGCCAGTCACACCACTCGTGATAGCAGGTTTTGCTGCGTGGGCAGCTTTTCTGCCATGTCGGCGACTGAGATCCACCACCCCGGTTTCCATAAGTTACCAAACCCTCATCAGCTTCCAGTGCTCTTCGGTCATGGGCTGGATGTTAACCATGAAAGACTCCGTACAGCACATTACCAACCTCCTGAGCTGCTCCATGTTCCCCAAACCCGGGTATTAACTTCTCTCCTCTACATCATTTTGTGGTTTGTGGTGCTCTCAGAGGAGCCCAGTTGAGCTGTAACAGCCTCATGTGTAAGCAAACAAGGGGGGGAGCAGATAAAGTCATGACTCTTTGGAGACAGCTCCAGAGAACACAGATGGACCCAGGGAACAGCATCTCCCTCCAAGTCCCTGCCTCATTGCCTCTTTGTTACTGTGCAGTCAATTCTTGTTGGAGGCTTCCTGAGATATTTCTATTACAAGCCACTGTACTCATGCTCAGATAAATTATATGCTGTGATTTTAAAGTTAGTAAATAAAAATGGAGAATAGACATGATCTGGGTGCAGAATATTATGTGCGTTCAGTCACACAGATCTTCATTAATGCTCTCTGGTGCACTACAGCTGGGGGCCAAGTGCGCCCAGGGTAAGTTATGTGCCTTTATGGACCAAAGCCTTGGCTATGTATTCTCATTATCAATTCAAAATTTGCAGTCAAAGCATGCTAACATCCTGCTGGCAATGCAGAATTTAGAGGCAGGAGTCTCTGCTCTTTGCTATCGACGTAACTTCCACTGACCACAGGGAAAGCTGTGTGGCGTTACACAGAGGAAAGAGAACTAGAAAATTAATTCAAATTCTCCACTGCTTTGAAAGTCAACTGCTGTTTTTGTTTTCAGGGACTCAGAAGGTAAATATTCAAGATGGGCCCAAACCACAACATTCAGCTCCAAATCTGAATTTTCCCAAAGTTCAGGGGTACGAAAATCCAAGGTTTTGGCTCAGCACTGAAGTCCAGCCTTCAGTTTCTCTCTAGTTCAGGGATGTGTGGATCAAAGTATGGTTTCTGGTCCATCTCTAGGAAGTATCGTACCTGCCTGGAGCAGGCAGGGAACCTGACCCAATGAGGCACACACCAAAATCTTCATGTAGGAGAGAGGCATGAGACTTGTGCTGGGTACCCCCATAGCCAAGGGGAACCCCAGGAAGAGTTCACCAGGGGTTGAAGAGGTCCAGAGAGATAAGAAGTTGACCTGGCACTTGGAATCTCTCCTCCATTGCCAACTTGCTAAGCAACTTTTTTTTTCTTTGCCATGTCTCCACTCTCTGCAAAATGGCAGCATCTCCCAGCCTGAGAAGAGTATCATGAAGGTAAATAAATAAAACAGACCAAAGCGCCTGGATACTTGTGCGTTGTAGCAGCCACAGCTCATCACATGAAGAGCTGAAGATGTTAGAACAAGTAGCACTCTACATACTTGATCTTTTTATCCCCCCTCATTTCCATTTCCTTATAATGGCTCAAAAGCAACTGGACCATGATGTTTCCCATGCTTTGTCTAAACTCAGAGAAGAAAAAACATAAACATTCCAGCAACATCTACTGAGCCATTTTACTAATTGGCAAATGAGGTGAAAAAAACTCCACCATACTTTCCCCATATGCTCATGAGCATATTGAGTGTTTATGATACCAACCACAACGCTGCATTAACTGCGTTCCTCACAAGATCTCTGTGCATAGCTGGAAATCATGATCCTGTCCTTAGACTGAGAAAGAAGACAAAACAATGACAATTTAAAGAATAAAGAATTAATAACAGCATGTAGCACTAATGAGCCCTTCCATAACATTTTACATCTCCCAAGTTTTATGCAAATTAATCATTCCCATAAGAAACACATATGTCACATGATGCACAACTCCAAAAGGATTGCGGGCAATCCTGAAGCATAAGGAATAACTTTGCAAACCATTTGTCACCCGGGTCTGTCCACTTTGCCCTGGAGGAGATGGCAGCCCATCAGGGAGGAGACTCAAAGCTCTGCACAGCCGTGTATATCAAAGCAGCCAGGAGCAACCAGGGCATCAAGAAAATCATCCAAAGAGACAGACCGGTGCCAACGCCCCTTCATGACAAAAGGAAACTCTAATTGCATCTGAAATAGGGGTTTTTAACAGCTAAAGCCGGATCCATAAATAAACCAAGATTAGGGAACGCAATTTATTTTGCTTTGTATAATAATATCCAGACCCAAACGTAAGAGGGAAATTCTGCACCGCATTAGCATCCTGTGCAGGGCCGGCAGCGCTCGGCTCCGGCTGCAGCACGAGGATGTGCAGATACTGCGCTCCTTGCGGAAACACCAGCCTGCTGTCCACTGCCGTGCCGTGCTGATGGCACCGCTCTGCCAGGGAGCATCCTGCCGGGTGGTGGTCACCATCACAGCATGGATATAGGCTGTGCCTACAAACAGCCCTACACCAGCCGAAATGGCAGCAACGAATGGGAAAAGCACCTCAAACCAACTTTATGTGACTCCAGAGGGAGTCAAATAAGGACTTGGAAAGGTTTCCAAACAGAAGCACGCATGCACCAACCTTTAGAGTGAGATGGATGCCCTTCCTGCATGCACACTCGGCTTTCAGAGCTTGCACAGAGGGACTCTGGCTCATGTCTGGAGCACCCACGTGAAGGGTTCACACACTGCAAGGGCCTATGTTATCTTATCTAAGACAGTTTCTACAAGTAGGTAAGTCCACCTGGATCTCCACGCACATTTTCAAGCACTTCAAAAGTGTCTTTATTTTCAGAGTTGCCAAACAGTCAAAATTTTTGGTAAAGTCATTGAGGATATTCACCACCTCCAAAAATCACTTACCTATCCAAAGGCCCGATTCAGTAAGTATACGACAATCATTAAAGCACTTGAGTAAATCCATTGAGGTGGCTCAGACTTGTATGCTCTATTTCAAATCAGCCACTTGCAGATAGCCCAGAGAAAAACTCTTTGTTCTCCCCAGACTCCCTCCACCAAGTCAGACCCACGGGATCCAAAACATGCCGTGAGCTGCTCTGAGCTAAACTGAAACCTCATCCACGAGGTTTGGCAAAAGCCAGATCAATCCCCCCGCCTGCCTGTCTTGAAGCCAATGATCACAAGGACGATTATTTAATATTTATAGTACAGCAGTACCCAGAAACTCCAGCACGGAGCAAGACTCCATCCCACTATGCTCTGTGCAAACAAAACTCTTTGAAGGCAATAACTGCCTCTGCTCTGAGATGTTACAGGAGCTGCATCAGAGGCTTCCCAGGCGCTCTGTAAACCCAGACAAAAGCTATAAAAACCGTGCGGCTGGGAAGAACCGGGAAATGCAGAATGCGATAGAAGGAACTCCTCCATCTATAACCATCACAACTCCATAGGGTTGTTTAAAATAGGGAATGGAGACTGTTTTCTTTGTGGAAATCCTATGTTTATTATTAGTTATGCCTCTAAGTATAAATAAATACATAATGGATTGCATATTGGTTAATTCCCTTCATTGTACACTTAATTGCTTCCTTGTTTGCTTTATACTTTCCACTCTGCTATATCCTCATATTTCAGCATAAGCTCATCCCTTCCACGTTTGTTTATTGTGTCTACATTTCCAGAAACTGAAAGGTCAAGAGAAAATATGATTTGTTATGGAACTTCCTAATACTAACAGAGCTTTAACATACAGTACAGCTCCCCGCCCTCCCTTGGCACCCAGACGAGCAGCTGAGCCCGGCTTCCCTCCTAGCTCAGACACCCACCAGCCTGAACACCAGGCAACCCAGCTCAGTTCCAGCAAGGAGGCAGCTTCCCTCAAACATCCCCTGTTTTCTTTCCTGGACAGGAGGCTTGTGTTCAAGCCCTCAGCTCACGTCCCCGAAGAGGACATTCTCCTAACCCACAGGACAGACGCTCCTCGGGTAGGGATGCTGCCAAAGAAGATGGCACCCTGCCAGTGCCTCCTCACCCTGGTTTTGTGGGGCCACCCTTGGCTGAGTTGTCAGCCCTTTTGGCACCATCTGATGATGCTTCCCAGCAGGACCGGTGGTTTTTGCTACGTGGATGCCCCCATGCGTGAGTCAGAGTCGAGATAGCTGCGTGCTCCAGAGCACAGCGAGGACCCCAAGGAGACCCGCAGGGCAGGCGTGCTTGGCCAGGGCACTTCAAGGACCTGGAGCAGTGATGTGGTTTTGAATGGTGAAGGTGTCACCAAGTACTGACAGCCTCTAAATCTGCTCCCCAACCCGCAGCGGGACATAACCTGCATCCCGGCTGTGCACATCTCATCACAGAAACCTCTGCAGCCCTCCTTTGAATACATCGTGATCTTCGCTTCCAAAAATGAGAGGGAGGAAGCTGCACACAACACACGCCTTAATGCTGAAGTCTTCACAGGGAGCTCCAGACACATGGGAAGCGGTTTCCATTTGCATTTGTTTCATGGGCAAAGCGCTGCATTTGCTTCACAGCACAGACATGGGTGGGAAGTGTGCGCTCAAGATGAGAGCATATTTCGAAGGTGAATGCATGAGGGGAGTCACTCTGAGTTCATTATTGGAAGTACAGAGAAACACACACTTTTTCCAAACAAATATTAGATCAAGATGACGTTTGTGCACAGTGTACAGATGCACCAGCTGCGGACAGGAAGAAATGCGTCCCGTAGGATACAGCTGTACACACGTAGGTGTGTTGTGGAGGGTTTCCGTGTTCCCCCAAAGCATCCGGGAGCAGGCAGACCCGGAGGCACCAGTGGGACCGCACAGGGGGACACCTGGACATGCATGGAGGCAATTACACCCTCCAGGAACAAGATGTCGGGAGTTGCAGAGACTGGGTTGAACACAAACAAACTTAACGCTGTGGAAAGAAAGGAGGAAAGAGGAGCTTTGTCTAAATATCCTGCAACCCTCCCTTTGCACCATGATCCCAGTGAGCAAACCTCATCCTTCCTACAGGGCTGTCATCCTTCTCCCAGTAAAATGACATCCCGTAGATGCTTCCTTGGGCAAGAAGAAGGCATTATTGCTCTCAGAACCAGCAGTCAGTCCTGTGGCAGAGGTGAATCAAGCCATGTGTAAAGTTTTCCTACCCTGCAACCACCGCCAGCCCTCGAAGAGCACCGGTTTTAATTTTTTTTTTTATTTTTTATTTTTTTCAAACCTGTCCTCAGACTATAAAGCTGCCCAGAGTTTCCAATAGGCAACTGCCTGTTAGGACTCCCGCCCTCAGTCTGGTTAGTCCTTGTGCTTCTCAAAAAAAGAGCCAATTTTTGGTAAGCAACCAGAGGCTTAAAATTCCTAACTCAACCTTATTAGAGGTAAGGAGAAAAATATGCAGGGACATGAAGCAAATTCCTGTCTAATTCCTCGGGAGACCCAATCAATGGAAGACTTCTCCTCTCTGTTTATTTTTTTCCCCAGCAGAAGTCCCAGTCTGTCCTCTTCCTCTTCCAAAAACCCGATCGCGCTCCACACCCAGGAGCCGTGACATCAGAGGATATTTTAGGAAGGCCAATTTGTCCCCAACCCAGGTTTAGTCTCGTTCCCTTTCCCTCACACAACCCCAGCCCAACCCCACAGCTTGCTGCAGAGGAAAGTCAAAGCTGGCTACTGGATGCCAAACCTGGAGGTAAAGTGGGAATTTAAAAAAGAAGGAATTGTCTTTTCCAGTAATTTCCCTCAGAAGAAATAATATGCTTGGCTTGTCTCTCTGTTGATACAAGGGTGAGTCATTAATCCAACAATGTGAGACTGTTTTAAGGTTAATAGCAGGCATCTAGAACTGGCATCGTGTCAGTTGGCAGCTTCCGAGCTCAGCTAAAAAATGCACTTTTATCGCTGTAATATATCCGGAATGCAGCCATACCTAAAGATTTCATTCTCAGACTCATTTTTTAAGGCTATTGTCAGAGTCCATTTGCTCCTGGCTCTGAGCTTTGCTTGAAAATTACCCTTGCAAACCACAGTTGTGCCCACCCTTCGTGTAGTACATTAGAGCCCAGTCGCACCTCTGCATATTCTCATTTTACCCAGGTTTGGTTTAACCTGAAACTTTGCAGATGACTATGGACTCGGTCAGCTCACTGCAGGAGTTCAGCGCAGGCAGGAGTTTTATGACTCTCTCAACACCCATTCAGCACCATCCCTTAAGAGCATATCTGGGAGCAAATTCCAAAGTGTCTACTGACCTCCACCTGAGAGCTGAAAAAAGCAGCTCTCCCTGAAGTTGACTAGTTTTTCAAGATGACCTCCAACAAAAACAACCACGAATAGTGGTATTTCTACTACAAAAAAAAAAAAAAAAAAAAAAAAAAAAAAAAAAAAAAAAAAGAAAAGAAATGAGCTAAAATAACTACTTCCACCCTTCCTACATCATATAATGAAGGGGGGGGAATGCAAGGATACTCTCTCCTTGCACGTCACCTCTGAATTTTCCTTTAACTTTTAAAAGATGTTTGCTTGGTTGGTTACAGCCATCCTGTGGACAAATGCCTACATCCTTACTCACAAACTGCTCAGGCAGAATTCCCAGGGAAAACAGTGGGCCAAGTCTTAAAAAGCTTCATCCAGTCCTACCAAAGCAGGGCTCCACTAGCCAGGGACACGCAGAGAGCTGGAAACTCAGCCCCCTCAAAGATGGTCAGGCTGCCTTAAACAAGAGATGAGAATGGGAAAAATCTACTTTTCAGCATCAAAAGCCTCTCCTCCCTTCTAAGACAGATGCTGGGGACCCTGAAATGCTCTCTCGCAGCACCGCGGACAAGCAAAAGGGTGATGCAACCTCTGTGGACTGAGCACCAGAGTGGCCATAGCAGGACCCAAGACCCGTTCAATGCAGGATTTGTTTCCAACAGTGGCTAAGAGCCATGGGAAGAATATAAAAACCAGAAGCTTAAAGTGATACTCCCCCATTATACTCTATCAGCCTCCAGCTTTTTTGCATCACTGAGATGTACCATGCCAGGTACTCTATCTTTGTAGTTATTAGCCCTTGGCTCAAGCTCCTGCCAAGGTCCACATGGGGGCAAGTTCTCTGCTGGGCTTCCAAATCCCATAACCGCGCGTAGCTTCGAGGCACAGCGTAACCACGCTTGCAAAAGTGGCCTGATGAGTTTAGTATTAGTCAGGTTAGGCCTCATTAAACATCTGCTTAGTGTTTGTAGGACCATGCCTCAATGCTTAGGGTTGTTTTTTTCCCAAAGATAATGATCCTTTTTCCATCAGATTCCTAGCGACAGCACAATACATCATTCTAACCATGGGCAAAGCTCTCAAAATGCAAACCTGCTGCTGCAACTCTTTTAGAAATGTGCATAATATTTTAATCAGTCCTATAATACCAAACCTACGCACCTCTAAGCAGAACAGACAAGTCCCAGAGATTCAGGATTAGAAAACACAACTGCTATAAGGCTTTTGAAAAACTGGCCGTCTTTTACTAGATACATGGAAGTTACAAAATGTAAATAAGCCAAATAAGTTATCTCTGCTTTCCATCTTATGAAATCTTCCAGCTTTGTCTTCAGGAACAGACCACATCATATTCCTGAACTTGTCACACTGTGACATTTGTTCACGTGCCATGTGCCTGCACCTGTGTTACTGAACCTCCATAAAACAAGGTCGCTCATTAACAGCCCTTTCTCTGCCCACCCACAGAAGCCCGAGGACCCTGTCGCAAACTCCCACCCTCGCAGGAAACATCCACTGCAGAGAGCGCTCAGTTCACTTTCCAGAGTCAAGTAATTATGACAGAGAAAATGGAGAAAGATGTTGCAAAGAGCCTGGAATTACCGCCTCTCCAAAGGGCCACAGTTTGAGAAGGAACATCACTGTATCTGAGAAGGGACATCATCGCATGTCCACTTACCCCCACTTCGTGCTCTCCCTTGCGGGGAGATGGTGGTCTCTCTCCACACCACATAGCAAGAGCAGAAGCCAGGATAGTACCACCAGCATAGCTGGGTCCCTTCCTAAAGGAGGGCAAAAGCCCACATGTAGGAGATGGTGCCAAGGAGGCAGAGGTGGCCTGCAAACCACAGCAGGAAAGGCTGTGGCTATCACAGCACAACACTTGGTCCCAAATCATCGACATACACCTGAATACATTCCACTCTTGGGGCTCCATCATCCTCCCCGCTCCTTTCTCTGGTTCAATATCTAGAACACTGGTGTTCAACCAGAACTCTTGGGTATATCTGCAATAAAATTAAGCATTAACAACTACGCAGCTACTCCAAAGTGGATAACAGCATCAGAATGGCTAAAGGTACAACTATGTGGGGAAGAATGGGAGAATTGCAGTAACACCTCCATCGTATGTTTAATTGTGTAAGAGCAGCCCATTTACTGCTGTAGCTCATGTGGTTAAGCATGTCAGAACGGCATGTACCCACGCTCTCCATCAGTTGTCACGTTAAAGAGGACTTCATTGCAATAACCACAGCAGCTGCCACGTTAGCAACCTGACAACGGTGCCACACATTTTCAGATTCCACCGTTGTGGGAATCTGTTCGTCCTCGGTCAGGCGTGATGGCTACATTAACTGCATCACCCATTCGGAATGCATGGGCAGAGCCCATGGGCAAAGCCACACTCGTCTGTGAACACCTCACCTCTCCCTGCTGTCGTTCTGCTGCATGCAAAGGGCGCTTCAGATTTGCTGTACTATCAAGTTAGGAAGCAACACTGTTCTGCTCCAGAAGGCCTTTTGGGCTGCTGCAGCCCCCAGCCTTTGGAGCAGGTGGGAGCAGAGCTGGCTGGCGGCAGCAGAGGGCAGTGGTTGGTTCACGCTGGCCAATTTGTCACGCTGTCACGATGAAAACATAGACACATGTTCCTAATAACTCTCCCTATAAACGATAGACTTGTTAAGTCTGGGAAATCTAAGGCGGCAGGTGAAACTAAAGGAGAATACAGACACTACGCCTTGGTTCAGGGTCCATTATGGCAATGATGCCAAAACAAGTAAGCAACAGCAATTACCCATGGCTTCCACCCATGGAGGCAGAGACCTCTACTGAGAACTTTATTTATTTGTTAAGGTGCCTACCCTGGGAACAGTGCTTCAGTCCAGACCAAAAAAAAAAAAAGAAAAAAAAAGACACACTCCAGTAACAAGTTTTTTTACCGTGCTTCAAAAGTGGTTCTTTGGAAAACCAGAAACAATTTTCAAGTAAAACAAACATTTTCTGTTTTATTCAAACATCCTGGCCAATGACCGCCCTAATCTCAAATGCAATTGCTCTTAATAAATCTTAATTAGGGTAGGAGATCCAGAGGCTTCAAACCCACCCCAACATCTTTCATTCAGAGGGAGGGAATAGGAAA
>VYXH01008061.1:71158-113275 GCA_013397275.1 Burhinus bistriatus
GTGACAGGAATAGTTTAGTGAAAAGGAATGCCCCACCCTCCCACCCCCATAAAATAATCTTCTGATCAGCTACAAGCATGCATAGGCAGCGTCATAGATCCTGACATCAGAAATGAAGGTAAGGTTGGAAAAATGAATCTAGAAGTCCCAGAGACCAAATGTATTTATAGAATAAACCCAAGCCTTGCTGATAGGGGAGGAATGCACTTATAATCACCATATTTTTATAGGCAGAGACTCATCTAAAGCAGAATCAAAAGAACATAAAGAAACATAATTTTCCTTCCCTTTACTATTATTTAGAATACTGGAAAACAGATAACAATACTTAACTGCTGGTATATAGAAGAACGACTGCAGTTTTATAGCATTTTTTGCCAGCGCTGTTACAGCCCAAAAACTTTTCACTACTAAAAAGACCAGGGGAACCATCAAATATTTAGCTTAGGATCTATTTCAAAGGTAGCATCCCTGGAAGGACCAGCATATGGAAGATCCTCCTGTAACGTTCAAATTGCTCCTGTCTGTCTTCCAAGATACCTGGATGATCATCTGTGACCACTGAACCACCACTGGTTGGAGATAACACCTGCTCTACATGGACCCAACACCAGTGGGTACAGACCTGAGCGTAGATTTAAAGTTGTCATCTGCTGTCAGCCAGGACAGGAGCACCCCAGAAACCCACCTTGGGGTTTCAGCTCTATTGCATGCTTTCTACATGCCAGGGGGAAGTCAGATGATTAATGCATTTCAATGCAGCGAGGTGTTTTTTGAAAATCCATTAGCTGTCTGGCTGCACTTCCAAGTGCCTTTTGAAACTGGTGCACCAGCTCCTCTGCGCTTCATCCCCCAGGAACGCGGGAAACGTGTGCCCTGGTGAAGGAAGGACATGCCACTGGAAAGTACTCTAAAACATCTGACAATGCTCAGATACTGCCAAAACAGAGCCACTTCCGTTACTGATGGTCGGTGAGGGCCAGGAGCGCTGTCACCTCTCCTTGGCTCTGCTCCTATCTGAGACAAGCTGCTTCCCTCCGCCTGCTCCCCCCCCTCCCATGGTGTCTGCCTTCCTGGTTAGGCTGCGACTGCCCTCGTCCTTCGTGCAGAGAGGCCCCAAGGTGCTGCTGACACATACAAAGTGGACAAGAGTGATCCTTTCCTCAGAGCCCAGGAATAGCCAAATTACAAGCCGGGAGGCTCCTGACACAGGACCACAATAGCATCAGGTATCACAGCGTTTGCAATACCGGAGGACCCTCGGCATTCAGCTGGGCATTTATTATATGCCCTACAGATACTTATAACTATGTACTCACTCAGACTTTTAGCAAGGACAGGGCAGAGGTCCATAAGGCATTTTTCCAAGTGCTGTTTGGATGGGAGGCAACCAGAAATCCCCCAGAGATTTGCAAGAATGCTCAGAGGGCTCCTAAGATTTATTGTATGCACGCAACACAACTGAGATGCTTAAAACAAAACATTCTTTGTGAGATTATCCAAAGAAGGTGGAAAGGAGAATATTAATTACAGGAAGAGGCTGCGTTCTGTTTTTATTCCAGTAAAAATGAAATCTAGGCAATTGATTTATTTAATTTTTCCTTTATTCTTTGGAAGCATAAATAACACACAGTTTGGCTGGACGTGATCTGCAGCCTCCGGCCACTCCCAAAGCTCAAGGTGAGGAACGACTCTTCAGTCACTTCTGCCCTGATGCTCTGCATTAGCACCAGCTAGTAAAACTTCATTTTGCCTGGTCTGAGCACAGGACCCTACGTGTGGCATCGTTCAGAGGGACATCTCATGGAAGCTACCAGGAGAGAGAAAATCTCCCCATCTGATGGGAACACAGAGCAGCGTAGAGCTGAGCAGAAACCCCTGGGACATGGCAGCGCTTCCTGCCAGGGCTCTGCTGCCTGCAATAAGCCTCTGATCCCTGCTGTCTGTGCCCAGGATTGCAATCCTAACCCAGCCCTCACCTATCATAGGGTGAGGATAAATCCAACCCCACACTGAAGACTCATACTCTCATCCCTCCCCCAGGCCGTCCTTTCAAAGCCAACGGCATCACTGCATCTCTACTTTCTGCAACAGATGCTCGGCAGAGTTGACATAGGGCTCACCTTGAGCTGTGCTAACAGATGAGCACTAGTGTCCTGTGTGGGACGGCTGAGCCTCCTAGCAGCCAGGACAGGGAGTCTGAGAGCCCAGCTTCTTAATCCTTTATTTACAACCCAACTCAATTAGCAGCAGCATGAAAAATTCCAGCCCTCCTGGACAGGAGCTGGTAGTGTCCCTGCTCCTATTGGGAGAACAGCCTCTGCTCAGCACCTGCCCCATAAGCCTGTCCCTTTCAAAGCATCCTCACCAGACACTCCTTCTCCCAGGTGGGAAAGTATTTTTGAATCTTCCATGTAGAAAACTCCAGGCCGATTCTCAAGATTTGTGATGGGGCCAGTTGCTTTTCAAGGTGTTTAAAGGGCTGTGTGTTCTGTCACACCCTGCCATAATGCACAACATGGCACCTGGGTCAGCTCGTGCTGGAGGACCACGGGGAAAGCAGATATGCCAGACTGCACTAGCATCCCATTCAGATGCAGACCACCTCATCGGATCCCAAAACTTAGCTTCTTCTGGCCATCATAGCAAACCCACAGAAGTGGGAACACCAGGACTTGCACTTTCCAACCTGCGCCAGATCCATCCCATGGGGACTTGGGTAAGCGTTTGGCGTAAGCAGTCTAAAATGTTGCAAGAAGCTATGGAAGAGGTGATGACTTTGCCGGGAGAACGAGTACATCCTGGCTGCTGCTGGCTGTGGTTGTCTACCCAGCATCTCCCTCTCCCAGACCTTATTGCCTCACCCCACGTATTTCAAATTCCTTTAAAGGTCTCAACTACTGAGCTGGTTTTCTGAGATGCTGGGAATCTCCATCACCACCAAAGTCAGGAAGAACCACAAATGGGTCATACCTTAAAAATCCAAACCAGACCCGCTCCCAAAGCATTCCTCCAGCATAAGCATGGATTATCCTCAGACAGAATCAGCAAGACAGAGAGGTGTTGAGAAAAACAGGGCACAGACAAAAAGTAACGTGCTTGCAGTGAACAGGGTCACAGCATGGAGTCACCAGCAGACTTGGGAATTACCTTCCCGTGTCCCTTAGCTGGGTGACTCCTTGTGCTCTTTGCCAGCAAACAACAAAGCGTGCATGCAAAGGAAGGAGATCTGAAGAACGCAGCAACAGCTTGTTTGTGTTTCAGCTCGACTGCAGCTGGATGTTGCTCAGAGGCAAAGTTGATGGGGACTTGATTTATTTATTGGATGATGTATGCAATTCAAAAATATGGCACTGAACCCAGAGTTCTGCAGAGTCTGTTTAAGGGCAAACATAAATCAAAAAGCACGGCGGAAAACACAGGATCCATGCGAGCTCTTACTGCACGCCACCTCCACCTGTTACCTTTTCATTTGCCCCAAACTCATCAAGAGCTGCGGTTGTCCCACTTTGCAAACTGCTCCTGCCTTGAGCTGCTGCTGGGGCTCAGCCCCTCACATCCATTCCCACGTGCCGGTGGACTCCACCTCCTGCAGCACTTGCACAACCCCATGTTCACACAATGGTATGTAGGAAACTCAGTCTGACTCACCCCCCACAGCAATTGCAAACATCAAGGAAAACAGTAACCAATACACTCAGACTTTTTTTTTTTTTTTTTTTTAATTTTGTTTCTTCCCTTATGGATAATTTCCCACTTGGGCTTTCGGCACCTGCATGGCATGGTGCAGGAGTGGTGCGTTCTGCTCAGGCTCACTCTATCGGGTGCATTAGACCAGGGGACGGAAAAGCCACTTCAGAGGCTTTACTGCTGATGTCTATTTATACTTGACATCAACAAATCTCTTCATTTTTAATAACATTGTCATCTCACCTATGTAAAATATGTATTAAAATTAAAACCCATAAAGTTTGGGTCTGTCACTGTAGGTTAAGTAAACATCACTTCAATTTGCCGTTAGTCCTATAACAAGTGCTCAAATTGTTCACATTATTCAGCCAACCCATTTTTTTATTAAAAAAAAAGAGAACCTACAGCAGAATAACACAATTCATGCTCAGAATATGTAACTATGCCATGAGCTTTCCTCACTCACAAGGGCTGACACAGAAAATTGCACGCCTATCCCAACAAATCCATACCATGGAATTATAAGCAACTTGGACACAACATCTAACCTGTGGCAGGCAGGTCTTTCACCTGGAGAGGGGTGTCTTGGTTCTGGGTATCTACCAGTTTGTTGCCAAGAAATACAAGCAACCCAGCCCCCAAAACTAAGGTTGTCCTAGCTGGTCAGAAGATATAATCCTACAAAACAATCATATGACTAGATCGCGGTCTGAAGCAGGTGAAGGATGTGCTAGAAGACACAGTTCACCTCTTCCCCTCAGCTATGCAAACTGATCATCCCCTGATGTTTTTGTTGGCTGCATGAGGTTATTAAGAAGAGCAGGCACATGACAGCACCCTGCCACACCGCCACAGGCACTCACCTGTGTAATTTGGACTCAGCTGCTTCTCTACCCTGAAACAACCAACACATTAGCGAGATGATGATCTGGGGACAGGATTATGGCAGCGTTACGTGGAAAGGGCAGTAGGAAGTTTGTAAGATTAAACACCTTTTAAGAGCAATACAAACATAGAATCAGGAGCCTCTCCAAGGGAAAACATTACTTCCAGCTTCTTATCTATAATGGAAGGGAGAGTCCCCCTCCTCCCACCAAGGTTGAAATTTAAGACTAATCGCGGATTAAGCTACAGAAGGAAATTCTTTGTCCCTGCAAGGTTTAAATCTGTGCGAATCCACAGTGGTTCCACGACAGCGTAAAAAGCAAGCCCTGTCCATCATTTCCCTTCCAGAGAAAGCCCAAAGCAGCAAGTCAAGTCTTGCTCCCCATAAATGTGCTGGAAACATAATAAATATTATTAAATTCCATTAGACACTACAAACTTGAAAGCCCTGGCTAGGGGAGGGAGTAATTTCTGACACAGGGATGATTGATTTCCAGTAGAGTTAGGAATGCGGTACTTGCTTAATAGAAGCAAAAATATATGTATTTAAAGTCTTCCTCCTCACCAGGAAACTACAGCACATGTGGCTCTGTCTCAGTGCGATAACTGCGGTGACAATGAGCTACCGAACAAGGGCTCTGCAGTGGTAAGCAATAAATAGGTCACAGCAAAGTACACATCACCGCGACATGACAGATGAGCCCTGGCAATCATACGTCTCCAAAAAGTGGTGCAGAAAAAAACCCCCGCACACAAAAATGCACCGTGCATAATGCTGCTAATGTGCCAAAGGACCTTGCTTTGTGTCACTCGTGTTTGCGCTGAAAAACACCTGCGTGTGCTGGCACAGAGGCAGGTTCTAATACCTGCTTGGATATATCCTTTAGCGCTTTCACACCATTGCCTGGATCCTCAGGCAGGGATCACTGGAAAAGCTCCGCGGACAGCAAAGTTAACATCAAGAGTCAAGTGCCAAGTTATGCCCAAGAAAGGGGTGCTGGGGGATTGCGATCCCTGCCGTTCCCAGTGCCGCAGCACACAGCTTGCTCTGCATCCTCTGCTACGTGTTGTTCTTATCTTGCTCCTTGGCCGGTTCTCCCCAACAGCAGCGCCGAAAGCACAAATCCCTCTCCAAGGATGAAGCTGAAGTTCCATAACTGAACATGACACCAGGACTCCCACACACTCCCCAGAGGCCAGTTGAGCCCAGCCCTTCCAGCCCGGCCACTTCCATGTGCTGCTTCCACGAGTCTAAGGTTTCTAAGAACCGGCCCCAGATGCTTGGAAGCTCAGGATGCAGCTAAAACAGCTCATGTGGCCTTTAGCCTGGAAGGGCTGAGAAGGACAGGAGAAACCAAGCTGGGGTCATTTAACATCAAGCCCACGAGCCTCCCACTTCAGCCGAGCTTCGGGAACGCAGCTGCAGGGAAGTAACATGGGGTTTAATGCCCCTTCCCTGCTCTGCAGTGAACCTCTGGGAAGGGAGATACAAAGGTGGAAAGACTTGGTGGTGTGGGCTTCAACAGCCAGCTCCTGCTGCCAGAGGTTAGAGCCAGGAACAAAGTTGCTAACTAAGGTCCTGTTTTCTACTTGGCCAAGGATCTGCTGTGCATCCTTGGCCAACAAAGTGCTCTGTCTCATCTGAGGAACAGAGATAACAGAGATGAAAGATACTGCGTGCATGCAAACAACTTATTATTAGCACTACTCATAGCCTGGCAGGAAGAAACACAGGTCCTACCCTGGATACAGCAGAGGGTAGGCATGTATATCCTGCTCTGTGTATTTTTTTTTTTGGTCTGTAATCGTAACTCTGCTGTCACTAATACTGTACATCCAATCTGAGGCTTTCCTGATGTTTGGAGCCCGGCCACAGCCTCCTTGTTGTGTACACGAGGTTTTCCCCTGGTGTTCTCGATGGCTCAGCAAACTGAGCTGACTGTCCTGGCAGCACGTTATTCTCTGGGGAAAGAGATTCATCTGGTATTAAATTGCAAACTGAAAACTTAGTCATATTTGCAGGTTTGGTTGTTGGGACACTAACCGGAGGCTGCTAGAAAGGCTTCTGGGGAGATGTTTGCAAAGAAAAGGAGAAAGGATGGAGTGTTGAGTCAAGCAAGACCATGTTACACCAGAGCCAGGTGGGGGTGAGATGCAAACCACACGCTTGTGACCTGCCTTTACATCAGTTTTAAGCATTAGGTCTCAGACAGAGAGCACAGCAGACATCATCTAAGTTAGCTACATCAGGAACTTTCCGCTTTCCCCGAACTATGGCTGACCAAACACGGGTACATGCCATTGCTCCTGCCTCCAAGCTGGGCGACACACTTCACCGTTTCAGAGTATAAGGCTCGCACTTAAACACAGAAAATACCCACATTCATCAACAGTACCTTTGTCTACATGAAGAAATCCATTCCCATACAAACATCTGAGGAGAAAAACGCAAAATATTGTCGGAACTAAAACAGCTCTTAAAAATGCACATGAACAGCCCCTGCTACAGTACCTCCCCGTCATGGTCCATCACATGGACCTTTGGAGCTGTTTTTCCCTTGGTCCAGTGGGATAAGCTCCTCCAAGAGCCCTTTGCAGTTAGGTGGTGGTTAGGGATGAAGCTTACCCACACACAAATCAGCCTACCTATTTCTATTCTTGTAACGGGCACCAGAAAATGGATTGGGTGAAGACAACTGAGAGACAAACACCTCTCAGGTATCCTAAGCTGTGGTGCATTTGTCATCATAGCCAAATATACCAGGGTCAAAGGCACCGTGAGAACCACACAGACCTTTGTGGAAGATCTGAACATCTCCTGTGTAGGAGGAGCATGAAAGAACAGAAGGTTAAAGACAGAGAAATGAAATGACCCAGAAACAGAGGTTTTTCTGGGTTCTCTTCCAGAAACAAGACTAGGGTCATACATACACTTTTTTCCAAATTAATGTATCTAGACTTTGATTACGCTAATCCCAGGTAACCGCAGCATTTCAGCTACCATCTCTCTCAGAGGAGTGCAGTGATCTTTCGTTCTAGATTTCCTCCACTGGCCCAGCAGCAGGTTGCTGTTAGCTTGTCCTGGGCTACGTCAGCAGAGGCTAAAAATAATTATCCTTAAAGGAAATCCAAACACTGCAATCTCTTCTTTCACTCACTACCTAATTAATAGTTTCCAGGTCACTCTGGCTTTCTGAGAACATCTGTTTGTTTTCACTACGTTCAAGGAAAGTCAAAGCTGGCCTGAAAGGGGAATATGAAAGCGCGTTTAATGTTTGCATAGTCTCCCTTCCACAGACGTATCCGGATGTTGAGGCCTTCGAGTAAAAAAAAAAAAAAGTGCATCCACAAAGGCAAATTCACGACTGCAGACCTACAGTGCATGCGTCCATAGTTCAGAGACAGCTATCCATCTCTGCAGGCACTAGGAGCGGGTGGATTACCCAGCAGGCTATTTTAGGACTATTTTTGCAAAACGTAGAAATAAATGCATAAAAAGAAACCAACGAGTTGCCTTAAAGTCTTTGGTGGCATCATATGAGGAAGTTGCACTCAGCCACATTTTTAGCATTTGGTTTCTACAGATGGGCGAGACCTTTCTTTTTGTTTAAGTGAGGTTTGCGTGTATCCAGTCCTCACATTTATGGCAGGATGGGGCGCAGTCATCTTGCTTTGCATGAACTTGGCAAGAGGCAGAACACTGGGTGGCTCCAAGTTTGCCACACAGGCTGGTGGCATTACCCCTATGCAGAAACATCGCCGTGACACAGCACCCCAGCTTCCCTCTGCTCCCCAGCTGCATAAAACAACACACAGAACTAGCAGATACAACTCCAGCAAGAGCGTTGGTGCTGCATGGCAAGCAAGAAACACCGGAATGGAACGACAGACAAAAGATGGAAAATCACAGACAAACTGCTCCAACCAGCAAAGGCTGGAGAAGCAAGGAGGAGTCAGCAGCATGAGGAAGAGCAGAAGGAAGCACAGGCAGATACAGCCCCCAGAGGGAGTTTCTAAACGAAGAGCAACAAGGAATAAAACGAATGGTGGCAGGGAAAGAGCTGGAAGATGGAGGAGATACGACTGTTCTGGCTTTCCATACATCCAGGGACAGATCCCGGCACCAGGAGCTCCCCCGGAGTCTGTCAGCACCTTCAACCCAGTCATCACTTCACAGCACAGCCCTGATGCAACTCCCAAGCTGTAACACAAACAACACGGCTCTGCGGCTCAGATCCCAGCTCATCCCCAACCGTGGCCAAGGATGTGCATTCCTGCACGCTGTGTGCCAGAAGGCAGCGCACTGGCTGGGTTGGGAGGCGCTGACAGAAATTAAGCAATCACTCATTATTCTTCATTGTCAGAGCACTGTTCCACCCAAGAACACCAAGTCCTTAGGTGACAGGCACTGGAAGGACCTTTAGTAGCTTCTCAAGCAATATCAGCTGTGCAAGTGCTTGCAGACAAGGAGAAACGACAGAGCTTTGCATGTCCCACTGCACCTTCCACCCGCACAGTCCAGGGAGAATGGGTTTGCTCGTGTTCTCTCTGCATCGGGGTGAAGCCAACATCACAGTTCAGTCCATTACTGGCACCCACTTGGGCTACGTCATTCCCTCCTCCCTGCAGAAACTTTTTCAAGGAACAGGAGCAAACAGACAAAACCAAGGCACGAGGCCAACTGCACAGCTTTGCTGTTTCTCCAGAACTGCCGACCCCTGCTGGTAAGTCAACACATGGGCTACCCCATCCTTCCCTGCCCCGCAGCTTCCCCTGCACTGGGATGGTGGGGGAGTTAAAAGATTAAACTTGAGGTTGCAAGAATACTCCTGCTTAAGCTTCGAGGTCCTGGGATGTGATATTGCAAGGGGTAGGTGCATCTCAGGAGTAATTAGCAGGGTACCCTCTACAGGGCCGAACATCAGTTTTAATGTCATTCTCTTTTTACTTGGTTGTGCTGTCTACTTCCTTAACAAAGATTTGCATTTAACCTCTTTTATACTCAGTTCTACGCTTCAACATCACACCCTAGACACACCAGTGCCTGGATCTGATTTTTCTGCCCCGCTGCTCAAGACGTGGAAAAACAAGCGCAGTATCACACAGAGCGGTGTCACTGGTATTTGCTCCATTTCAAGAGAAGCTATATTTAAAAGCCAAACCCAACGTGCCATTCCGTTTACCGTAGGCAGATGGAATAACACGCGGCGCCTGGAGCTGCCCAGCCTGTGGGACAGCATGCGTGGTGGATGCACGGAGGCAGGCTTCCATGATGGATGCTGTGAACTGCAGTGCAACTTGGACACTAGTTGGCTACAGGGTCATTTACTTGGCTGTACTCACTTTCCACAGATTTTCTCAAGTATCGTATAGTAACATTAACCAACAATGCAGCAACCCACCAAAATCATGAAGCCTTCATTTAACAGTTTTCCCTAGCACTGGTGAGACCACAGCTGAGCCTTATGCTTTCAGTTCCAGACCAGTGCATACAGCCAGGATCAGTGTCATGGAGCAAGAGCCTTTGCATCCTAACCACAACTACCCGAACCACAGCAGGGATCCTCTTCAACCACAAGAAATACTTTATCTTGGAAAATAAGGAGATCTTGTGGACACGTTCAAACAGCTTAAACCGTTGTCCTAAAGTGCAGTAGGTGGTATGGTTCACAAAAGCAAATAGTGACATTAATACGCTCACTGCTGGCTTGCACCACAGTTAACTGAGGTCTGAATCTGCCCTTCTGGCATTTTAAGAGCATCTAACCTGTGTGCACTCAAAAGCAAAACGACTGTGGACCTCAATCAGCAAAGGATGGGGTCCTTTGTCCAGGGGCGACTGCTCTTGGGAACAGGCACAAGGGAACGAGCATCTGGGAAGTGCCACCTCCCAAGATCAAAGCATCAATTAAATACTACTTCATTCTCATGAAGAATTCCATCTCCTCCCATGATGTGGAGATCGGCACTTGCGGCCCACAATCAGGCAAAGAATAAATAAGATTCAGTGGCTTATTCAAGTGGTGAAAGAAGGTTATGTTTTCATTGGGAGTAAAAAGCTTCTGATTTGTTTTCCCCCCTCAGCAAAGGAAAACCAAAAATAATCCTTTAAGTTCAGGTCAACCAAAATGCATGACCAATCCCTTCGTTTTGGTTTGGTAGTCTGGATAATTTTTCCCTTTTGCAAAAAGGATTACAACACAGGCAAGTTATGAAATGAAATGGTACTTCAAAATGGAAGAACATGAATATTTAGTTCCGAAAACGTTGAAACAAAACATAGCTGCCCTTTACAAAAAGATTAGCTACTAGTGCCAATTCAGTAAATAGTTTCAGTCAACCCCAAAATTGCATTTCTCGGCAAATAAACTATTCATCCTGAAAAACGTTGCCCAGATCTTTGCAAACTCCAGAAAACAAAGTGTTCCACTATTTGAGCTCAGAGCAAATCTCCATCACCGCAACCGTGCTCATGACTTAGATCCTCTCCAAATGTTCCCAAGCCATTACATGGAAACATTTTTAAGAACTTTTATCAAAGTGATTTGTTGGTGCTAAGTTCTGTTCTTAGGAGAAAAAACAAGAGAAGTAATGATATTTTGCTTCCTTATTCAGGAAAAAAGGGGGGTGGGAGATCGGAATTTTGCGAGGCACTCATACCAGGTGCTTAAACAGGTTAAACGATACATGTAAGCAGAGATACTGGTTCTGAAAATGCATAAACCCCACCACCTGGATGTTACTATTTCTATATTGCCCTCCGCTTTGCAGTCCATTTTGTGGGCTTTCGTAGCGGAAAGAACTGAAAGATTTTACAGTGGCTACACAGAAACAAGCCTCAGTAGATGCTAATGGCAGAACCATAGTCCCACTTGGGTTTGGTTTGTTACGTTGTTTTGGGGTTTTGGTGTTTCTTTTGTTTTTGTTGTTGTTTGTTTGTTTGACAGATTCATCCTTTCATCTTCTGGGAAAACAGCAAATGGCCTCTAATAAAAGAGCAAACCCACGACCCCGCCAATTAAAGTCCTCCAAACCAGGCATCTCAGCTCCCTGCAAGTCAAGATTTTTCCTCTGTTCCCAGGACTGCTTCTGCTCCAGTACACTCCAAGAAGAGAGGAATCAGCACCCAAACTTCACTTACTACATAGCAAAATAAACACACCCATCCATACCTGGCAAAGACCTGCTTCTATGTGAAGGCAGCTCTCAAGAGATGACACATGCGGACATCAGCAATAACAGGAACTAGTCTTGACCCTTCATGAGGAAAAACATCAAAAAAATTAAAGACAGCAGAAGAAGTACAACTCTGAGTTCATGCCACCCAAAGATGGACTTGACCTGCACATATCCAGCAAGATTTTTTTGAAAATACTGCCCAGAAGAAACACGGAGTACTCACCAAAAAAACTAAGGTTGGAAAAACTAATGATTAAGCAGGAGCTGATAAAGTTTATACCTGAGGCTTAGGTCTTGTGTCTATCAAGGAAACTTGACTAAATATTACTGTTCCAGATAGGAAAATCTGTACAGTGAAATTTAAATCACATATACAGTCAGATCATGACTAAAGTAGCAGGAACAACTCTCTATTCAAACAAGAATACAACTCTTCCACTTAACCTAGTTTAGTCATCTAAGCTAAGCCATTTGTGCACGTCTCTGTAAAGAGAAGGACTGAGAGATGGCAGAAGAAACAACTATTTTGCCAATGCCTCAGCCCTCCAGTGAAAAGTTTTCTCGAGAGTCTAACGCTGCTGTTTGCTTTACAAGAAATGTCTTGTCCCTAAGGAGGGATCACCACAACGCACTACTGCCCAAGCTGTTTAGACCTCCTCTCTAGCCTCTTTTCTCTCCCTTTTCCCTCCCCCAAGACTTTCCTACTCTTCGTCACTAGTATCAGCTTTCCCAACAAACTCAGGGCTGAGGTTGGAACAAAAATAGCCATCATTCGATATCACATTCCCCAACAATGTGTCTTGGTAATCAAGACAAATCCAGTCTCAGCTCCTGGCAAAGCTCCTCCTGGAAGAAGATGACCTCTCAGACTAGGTCAGCATGGAATGGGAGTTCACTTGCTCCTCAAAACAGATATGTAAAAAAATAAAATAAATAAATACCTAGGGTCTTATTCTGTTCACATTTACAACCGACTCCGCGCTGGGGAAATTCAGCTGCTTTCCTTGGAGTTGCTCACAGTTTACATCACCACGAGCACGAGAAGAGTCGGGCCATTCACTGTGCGTGCTTCACAGCACTGGCCCGAGGCCATAATGATCTGATCTCAATCTACATTTTCATTAAGCTTGTGGGTGGTTCAGAGAGAGGGTTTTATTGGGCTCAGAGACAATAGGGTGCAGCTGTGAAGTTTGCATCCGGATCTGAACTTGCAAAGAGTTCAAATCCAGGGTTTTGGGTCAGATCCATCTCGAGCATTAATTTTCTAGATATCAAAATACCACCCTTGGGACTTGCAAAAGCAAGGCCAATTCTGGCATACAACAGTGTAACAGCATTGCCCTCCATGGAGTCTGTCCTGATTTACACTAGAGAGAGATCAAAATTCATGCCAGGGCAGCAGGGAAGTTGTGCTTTATGTTCATTGCCATGATTTCAGTGGACACAATAACATCTGCTTGCTCCAAACCAGGAAAATATCCTAATATGCTTCCCATCCATTGGTTATTATTGCCAGAAGAACTCTAAGTGCGTTTTGAGCTACTATTTTTGTTTTGGGAAGATATGCACAACTCCTCTGCTTTCACATCCAAATGGTCTTTTTCATCCTCCTCCCTTTCTCCCTGGCAGCTGCTCGTGCTGCATCTGTGCCGGTTGTGTGAACCGTGCGAGCGGTGTGTTTTTATAGCTGGGAACTGGCAGTCGGTGTCCTGGTACCTGCTGTGCTCTGGCTGCTGCTTCGCTGCAGCTCTGGGCGGGTTTAACCAAAGCTTCGCAGGACTCCAATCTTTTCACGCTCTATGGAGGTTCGTGCTTTCTTACAAAAGCTTCGTAGTCAGGGATTGAAAATAAGGAAGGGAGGAAATGCAGCCTCCAGCTCAGATACAACTTTGCATTCAGCATTTCTTGGCCAAACTAAAAGGCGGACGAGCTGGGGATGGCTTTCCAGCGACACCCCATGGTGAGGCCATGGGGGTAAGCAAAGCCCAGGAAAGCTTGTAAGGACCCCAGGAGCTTCAATCCAACTTCCAAAGCGATCGAGATTCGCAGCGCCATGAGCTTTTGGATTCAAAGGAGAAGGAGTTAGCACAGGAACAAGCCCAGGGCTGCTCTGCAGCAACTGCCCGTGCTCACACCGTCAGCCCTTTGCGAAAGGGAGGTAAATAGAAGAACATTAAAAGACATTTAAGCGGCCCCAGACCTCTCGTGTTTGCCATGAGCAAAGCTGGACAGTCACCAACACGCAAGTGATGGATAGTAACTGTCAACTTGCCAGACCAGACTTTCAAAGGCTTTAGGCACAGTGAGATACAGGGCAGCTCCTAGCAGCCTTCCCAGCGGATTTTTCTGAAACTCAGATGTTTACCCCAATAATTTATTTTTTTTTTTTAAATTCATGGTAGGCGCACATCAGCATCTTCAAACACTAAGAACACTTTTAAAAATCGGCAATATGTCAACACTTAAACCTCTAGTTTACCTCTATCAGACAAGTATATCAGATCATCCCAATTCTTTCCATTCACAAAAGCTTTTGCAAGTCTGAGGCACCGGGTGCAACGCCGTGCCATGCTTCCCGTCCTGCCACGGCTCCCCGTGGTACCAGGCATCACTGCTGGGGCCATCAGCTCTTTTGGGAAAGGACTCCTCAGGTCACAGATCTGGGTCAGTTAGGACAACTTCAGTATTTGCTAACTAAAAAGTTAATTTTTAAATGAAAAACTACCCACTTCCTCCTCTTAATATAATATCTCAGAAAAATTGTCTGCTTCAGATTCAGACCCTTTGAGAACCTGAAACTCTGATAACTAAGAGCATTCGGGTTTTGGTTTCTGAAAAGGCAAAAGTTAAAAGAAAAATCTCGGATCAGAAACCTGCCAGTTGGTCAATATTTGAGACAGAGCTATGAAAAGCAGCTGCAAAATCTCCACTGAGCTAAGTGAAACCAGTCTCATCTCAGGAAGTTATAAGCAAAACAAAAGCTTCTGTTCCTGTAAGTGTACCAGCTTTAAAGCACAGATTCTCATTTAGCAGCAGAATATATGGATTCAGTCATTTCCAAAGAATAGTTTTGTCTGAGTATGATTAGACCAAGATTTTTCACTAGTGAGTATCTAGAAAATACATAAGCCCCTCTCATAAGCAAGACAATAAGATTTTGGGAGGGGGTCTTACCACAAGGGGTTTCAGCCTGCCTGGCTTTTCCAGACCTCTGTAGAGGCCGACGGATGCTACAAGTGGTCCCCTCTCCCCATGCAGGAGAAACAGGAGCTCCAACGCACTGCCCCATGGAAAACCTGACCTGAAAACTTCACATTATGGAAATGCGGAGGCAGGCAGAGGCTCCTGAGCAGTGCAGGCAGTTTGCAGCTTATCCTGAGGATAAAGGACTAAGAAGCATCAGAGCCACCAGCATCCCTGTGCAGCCAGCTCGCTGGAGCTTAAAAACCCCCCACATTTAAAATGAACAACTACTTGTGCAAAGCCATTAATTTCACATTTAGCGTTGAAGCATCTGTTATCTTGGAAAGAAACCTGCCAGCAGAAGCACAGGACGATTGCTGATGTTAACTATTATCTTTCTCATGTGGTGGGATCAGCAATACTAACGACCCTCTCAGCACGTGTCAGCTCTCGCTGCACCCCAGCCACGCTCTCCGGCTCGGTGACACCTCCGGGCGCCAGCGGGGAACTCCAGCACTGTGCCTGCGAGAGGAATTTGGCCCAGTAAGTTTAAGTACGTTCAGTTTAAAAGGTCAGGCTGAGAACTGCTTGCACGCTTTTTGCGTCTGGAAATAGGAGGTAAGTGCAGCCATTAGGCATGGCTAAAATACATCTCAGTAAGAGATTCTTGGAAAGTCTTATATAGTCTCAAGTGTCTTCACCTTTGGCCAAGAGCAAAGACAGACTCGCTCCCACTTAGTCCATCTCAATCACAAACAGGGGGCCTTCTACAGCTGCATAAAACTGATGCTGGTGGGAATTAATATACACAAAAATTCTTATGGAAAGTCAGTGCATCCCCTCCTTACTGCTGGGAAAACAGTGGGGGGTTTTGTGTTGTTTGGGGTTGTTTGTTTTGGGTTTTTGGGGGTTTTTTGGTTTTTTTTTGGGGGGGGGTGGTTTTTTTTTTTTTTTCCTTTTTTTTTTTTTTTTTAACTGCCAGATACAGGTTCAGGAGTCAGGGAAGCAGTCGCATTGCTGCCCCCAGCACTGAGCTACCAGGCAACCAGAAACAAATCCCTGCCCGCACCTCCAACTCCTCCCTCAGCCCAAGCAGCATCAGCTATTAGAACCGGCTCTTCCTCTCCTTGGCACGTTGCTGAGGACAGCAGTACCGCCGTTGCTACAAGCATGTCTTCTGCTGCCTGATTACCACAGTTTAATGAGGTATCAGAAAAATATGAAAGTATGCTGGATGAGATTATGCACCTTGTCTATGCCACAAAATGCCCCTGTGATTTCTAATCAAATACTTGGGAACTCTATAATAGACAGTGATGTAAAGAAAATTTTTGGTAATCAATTATCCTGACAATGCAAAAGACAGAAAAAATTACATTCACCAGATAGATTACATTACTATGACATTTCCATTAAAGTCGGATTTGTTTTAGATGACACTTACTAGCAAGAATGGATGGGACGCTTCAAAGCAAAGAAACCTCCACAGAGCCCAAGAATAGGAGAATTCAAAGTGTTTCTCCACACATCTAACCAATAAAAAAAGCAAACAACAACCTATAGACCTCACTGCCACAGGATCTCACAGAGGCCATGAGGTAGTAGGATTCAAAAGAATTACATATTTACGTGTAAAGCAAGAATATTAGGAGTTCTAATATGAAATACTGAGAAAAGCCTTGGAGTTTGAAAGAGCTGTAGAGCCCCTCTTGCTCCAGAGGGTTTGGCAAAGTTTAACTCCCAAGAGTCAAACCCAATTCCCTCCCCTTCAGCAGGTTACCCCACCACCAGTTGCCCTGGAGCAAGTGGTCTCAGAGACCGCGGTGGTTGGGTGGGCTGACAGCAGAGAGCAGGATTGGGGCTGTAAAGGTGCCTGGTGGAAAGCCTCAGCTCCGCCAGCCCGCTGCAGGTCTGTGTACAGCCCGTGGGTCCCGAAGGAGAAATAAATGACAGAAATAAAAAGAGAAAAGTCACCCAAGTGGAAAGAGCAGAACCAAACCAGGCAGGAATTCCTTCCTCTCATTCATCTTTAAGCAACGGCAGCTGGCAAGCCCGGCTGGCCCAAAGCTGCCCACTTCGACCCCGATGACTGTGGCAATCTCCCTCTCCTGCCACAAACCTTAAATGCCAGTGCAGGGGTGTCATGCCAGCTTTAAGAAGTGGAGCAAGACACAGAGCCAGCTACAACGCAGCAGCTGCTCCAGCACACTCCCAGGTAGGCAGAAAGTTAAGAGCACACACCTGGAGCCGAGCCAGCCCAGCCAACATCTGGCTTTACTTTATATTTTCAGTTGATGCTGTGCATGAGGATACGGAGCAGCCACTTCTTCTTCTGCATTTATCTGCTCTCGGGATCCTCACTGCAGCCCCTTGCTTTCAGCTGTTGTGTTTTATTTGGTTTGCACTAAAAAGTGTTCTTTAATTAAACAGTCATTTTTCTGGGTATGTTTCTGATTGTATCATATTTAAACCAGATCCCTGAGTCCAGATCTAAATTTCTGACACAAAACAGAAAGCTCTCCATAGAATAGTTTCCCAAACTTTAATTACTTTTCTTTATGTTATTGCTTTTCTGCTTTAGAGGCCAATGCAGGGTCTTGGGACAGAGAGCTTGAAGCTGCAGTTTTGAAATTGCCCACAAAGCCAGGACAACAGCAATACCGGGTTCCTGCCCCATCATTTGGGCAGATGCTGTTAAGAAACCACTGGTATCTCCTATCTAGTTCAGTCCCCGACTCTCGAGCTAGGGTGATAAACTGGGCTGCTCCGACTTATTCACAATGTGGAGAAACGCTTAGATCCCGTGCAGTAACTTCACAGAAACCCTCTGTTCTTTCTCCCATCGCTTCTGCTTTTACTGTTAGGTTACCATCTCCCCTTGCCTATTCGAGCCGATACAGAACTTTTCCAGGACGGATAGCAGGTGCAGAGTTAGGGGATTTTACAGTCTGGGTTTTGGAAATCCTAGCTGCAAAACGCATCAGACTGGAGCGAAGTTTTGCTCGCCTTGAGGTGTTTGCAGAAGAAACGGCCAAGCTAAAGGTAAGGAGGCACCATGGCCTCCTTACAGCAGCCGAGCAGCGGAAGCCAGCCCTGCAGTGCAATTACACAGCCGACCTTCCAAAGCCATCGTTAATTGTCTGCAGGCAAAGGGAAATGCCGTCCGGTGAAGGAAGTTGGAAGGATCAGGGAAAAGCTCAGGGAGTTCAGCAGGCTGCTGATGAGCGGATTATGTTACTGTTAGTTCTTAGACTTCCTTCCATAGGGACACTTACATATATTGAAGCCTGCACGAAAAAGACACGCGCTCGTCAGTCTAGCCAGCAGTTAAACCTTAGATCTAAAACTTAGGATAATGGATAGAAAGGCAGATGTAAAGTCCCATTCAGCATTGCTGAATATGGGCTAATAAATCCTTCTTGGAGTTTCCAGGAACCCAGCATATCTCGATTGCACACGGGTCCTTTTCTTTCCAATACACACTGTCAACACAATGACATAAGCTAGCGCAAACGTCCCAATACGTGCACCTCTTGTCCAGCTCTCCGTTTCACTTGACTCACCATAAACATGCAACTCCCACTCTTTTGACTTCCACTGTCATTAATCTTTCTTCTTGGGAAAGTTTCAGCGATGGGTTAGTTTAAACCTACAGCAATGAAGTCATGCTCGCAGAGCTGTCGGGGGAACTGACTCAGAGGGGCAGTGACTCACCCGCCTGAGACAAACTTGCAGATCTCCATACGCTCACTCCTGGATCGAGCCGGTCGGGAGGGCTGTTTTAAGACACTGGACACTAAAACATTTCGGAGAGAGCTTAGCACAGATGCTTTGGGAATGCTGGAAGATTAAGCAGTGTTGCAAGACCGTGAACGTGGTGCATGTGAACATGAGTGCACATGGTAGGTGAATACCCATCGGCATGCTTGCGGCTCTCTGCCAACGTGCCTCAAGGCGTGAGAAGTAAAGATAGGAGTTGTGTCTTCACAGCAACGTGGGAAGACTTTGCTTTTTCTCCTATTCCCATGCTTCTGTCACAGATTCAGGCTAAAGTTAAGAGGAAACCTAGACCAGAGGGGAGCTTCCAGAACTGCTCTTTGGCAGAACTACCCAGGAGCAGACACACAGTTAGGACAGTTTTGTTTGGCAACTTGCTTGTAGGAATATATATATTTTAATACTTTTGGCAAATAAAGGATCGTAAAAAGAAAAGTTGGTTGGCCTTCCTGGCTGGGCAAAGAACATACTTTAGGTTAAAAAACAGACTCTGAATTGAACAGGATGAAGCAAGAAAAAAAGTTTTATCTGTCTCTGAACCTGCCTTCTGTATTGCTGATGCCACAAATCAGTGTCAGGGTGAGCGCACGTTACTCATGGGAAGTGATTGATCAGCAAAACATAGGCGTGCCACACCTTTAGGGAAACATATTGGAGACTAATATCTTTTCAATCAGGTCCAAAAAGATATTTATTAATCTGCTCTCATGATCTGGAATGAATTTCACCCAGCATAAATCACTAGGCTGACAATGCAAATGAGGCAAAAGAGCAACCACATGTTTCACTGTGGAGTTACTCTCTTTTTCCCCTTTCGCCTTCCCCTTTAATTGCCTGATGCTAATCCCAAAACCTGCAGACCTTCCCTTGCCCCCCAGCTTCTCACTAGCCTTGGGATCGTATCAGCACCTTGACAATTAATGTGAATTTCTTTCATATGGAGGAGGAAATTGCTCGATGCAGGTCTTCTCTGAAGCACTAAGACAACTCCTAAACGTTGCCTTAAAATGTACATGTTTTATGTGCATACCTAAAAAGCCTATTTCAGCACGACAGATGCATAAAATAAGTTACAGACTGTTAAAATTGTGTCACTTCTGTGTAAGATGCCCATAAAGGTAATTGGCTTGTCCCTTACATCACGTAAATCGCTTCAAAAGTGCTCCAGGAGGCTAGCGGTTGGCCAATGCAAAGCAGTCCAAGGGAAAAAAAAAAAGCAAATTACATGTGCAAAGGACGTTTACGGACAAGATCCTAGCAGAAAAATTCTCCAAGCACATGCTCATCTAGGATATTTCAAGTAGGACAGGGGAACTGAGTTATGGTGGACTCCACCAAGCCAACCTGCACTTCTGAGGATGTGACACTTGGACCCAATGCTGCAAGCGGTGAAAGCCCATCAAATTTCTACAAGAACATGACTGGTGCTGCAGACCTGGTCCAAAGCAGGATGAGTTACTGGGAACGTACCCACTGATGCAACCGGGCTTTACACCAGACACCATGTAGATCTGGAAAGATACTTAAGAGACTCCTATTCTTAGGTATCCATGTGCTTTTTGGCATCCTATGAGGGGCCGACCTGTGGGGTTTTTGAGCTACAAAACTTCAGAAATCTAGTCTTAAACACATAAATTAATAATGGAGTTATTAGCACAAAGAACTATGCCCTGATGGTATTTTGCAGAAATTCCCACAGAAGTTACTAGAATGCTATCACGTATACTGGGATTTATCTTGCAAAATAACTGTACGTGAAAAGGCATTTGCTAGCTGAACAACCCATCCACACATTAATATGGTGGCATTGCAAACACTTCCAGGTTTCAATACTGGTGAAAAAGTGCATGTAAATGACACCAAAATTTGCCCTTCTACCACCAGTTGCAAGGTGTTGGTGTATGTTATTGCACAGCCCAGACTTTCCATCCAGGGGCAGTCACCAAGGGCAGAGACGGGTGAAGCATTGCCTGTTCATTACTATTTCCATATCATAAAATAAATGCATACAAGGTTTTACAGCGTGTAAAACATACTACCTGAACCACAAAAATCTCTGCCTTGGGGAGCTTAAAATATTAAAAAAACATGCTTAGGCACAGCTGTTGGTGAGACAGAGAAGGGTAGAGGTGCTGTAAGTGCTGCATCAAGGCACAGCTGGAAAGCAAACTGCAGAGGGCAGCTGGGCTTGATCCTGAAGGCAACTCGAGACAGATGTGGAGCAGATCAACCTCATGTTAAACCACCTCTACTGAAAAAAAATAAATACAGACAGAGTACCAAAGTCCTAGCTGAATGTTTGGGCAACTAACCACAGACATAAGCTCAACAGAAAAGTGGACGAGTCAAGAGAAAAAGCACCTAGACAAGGGAGAGATCTTGGGCCTTCAAGCTCTCCTTTGGACATTGGTACATCAGAGGGCAGAGGATCTCTACCAGCTAGCTAAGTCTCATTTATCTGCAAGTTGTCAAATCTATGCAGTCAGAAAATAATGGTGTTTTGGCATTTGAAGCTAAATTATATCACAAAATTGCACCAGAAGACTAAGTGACCTTAAGAAAAGTTTGGTTTTTCTTGCCCCCCTTTTTTTTTTTTTTTTAATTCCTCAAACAGAAGCCACATTAAAATGATAAACAGAGACTTTCACAAGACAGCAGAATTGTTTTCAGTGAAATACAAATAATTTACCAATCACTTCCCTAATCTTTTTCCCAAGGCTGGGAAACCCATCTTGTGAAATAGCATTGCCTTCCTCAGGTATGGAAAAGTATCTATAAACCTTTATAAACCTGACTGTTAAAGTCAGAGGATTCCTGCGTTATGTGAATGGCTATAGGGTTAGGCAATTTAAACTTAGTTTTTGATTTTCATGTTTTACTCGTCATAGGTGGGAGAGCTCTGCATAGGCTGCTCTCAGCCTCTCCCTGTCCCATCATCCATCTTTGGCAGATACAGTCAAGAACAGATCCAAGATGCTTCCAGTCCACGGGGCAATGCTGAGCGCTCACAGCACCATCCCTGGAGTCTCAACAGCCTTGGCGTGGGGGGTCCAGCACGTGCTGAAGAGACTGCCCAAGCCAGCTGCAATGCTTCATGCTTTGATACCTCTCCACCCCAAGCCTCAAAACCACCACAAAAATGAGAATCAATGTCAAAAATCATGAGAAACCAAGCAGAAGTTGCAGCTGACCCAGACCCTCCCCTCTCGGCAGCTCACCCATCCAGGCAACGCACACAAGTGGCCAATCTGCCGCAGTACTGTGTTAGTGCAAAAATGTTTGCTCTCCATTAACTGACTCATAAGTTGGAAATCCACAAGCCATCACAAGAGTCTTGACGCATTCGTTGAGCTGTTGGTCAGAACATTACATTCCGATAAACACAGGGCTATGAGGGAGCCTCTAAATTTTGCTTGAAAAGGGATGCTTTCTGCCAGCGTGGGGATGAAGTGCCATGCTCTTCCTCCCCTGGAGAAAAGCCCTACCACGCACCCAAGCCCTCAGATGCTTTTCAGGTCTATCGATGACTTGTTTCCAGCATACTGCAAAGAGAAGTGGAGTATGTTCATATCCTGCAACTGCCTCGATCTGAGCTACTTCTGGAACAGAGAACAAAACATCTAACTGGGCTTTTAACATCCATTCCAGCATCTCTGCATACTGCACAACAGCCACCACACAACAAAATACTACTCCAAGTGCCCCAGGAACCTGAGCTTGATGCCCACACAAGGCAGGCATGCCCCATGATGCCTTCCAGCTATATCTTTTAATCCCACACATACTTTTTCTTGGTGTTAGGTAACACTATAGAAAACCCAATCAAAAAGTTAAAGAAAGAAGGAAATCTCCTATCCAAGTGGGTGCGGCAGGCCAAATTAGTTTTCACCCACAGCTGATTTTTGCCTGTTTTTAAGGTTGCACAGCTCTCCCTTCAAAAGATACCTTGAGCATCTGGATGCCCAAGTATTACGAAATCAGCGAAAGCCAGAATCCAAATCTTATAGGTGGCTTTGCAAACTGGCTCCACAGATGTCAAAGATATTCCTGGGAACTGGTTCTATCCAGAGACAAACACACATCCAGCAAACAGAACCAAGCCCAAGCCGTTGCGCTAAGCAGCAAGGGGGATGTGGGGGTACGGAATTCTCTTCCCTAGTCAACAGCCTTTCAAAACCAATTAAAAAGCCTCATAGGCTTGTGGATGTGACCTGAACTGGCAAGTCTGGCAATGCTCCGGCTGTCAGAAGAAAACACCATGAGGAGTGCTGTTGTCGGGAATTTTGCCATTGGAAAAAAACAACCCAACCCCAAACCCCATCATTTTTAGAGCTTTGTCATCTTCCCGTCTGTTAGGATTGAGATACTGGTTGTTTGCATAAGCTTCTGGCACAAACCCAGCTCTCTGCAGTGTAAATACAACCACAGAACATCAGGCTTTTCAGAACTTGTTTCTTCTGAGTGTGTTAATGTGGCTTTTCAGGCAGTGGGAGATGGAGAAAGACTATCTTCAAGGAATCCTGTGTTAGTCTGCTTTATATAAAACAGCACCAAACAGCAGCCAAGTTGTCTCAATTTCCGACTCTGACTTAAACATTTACCAATCTCATCGGAAACCCATTGCCTGACATTCTGACAACAGGGGTTGTTGAAATTAGAGATGCTCGGGTCTTTCTATGGAGGTTTGCGGAGACAGATTCCCAAAGCTTGCTTCGTGGTGGTCCTCCAGAGATTTGCCTGGCCGTTCTCCTAAACACTGCATGCCTCTAGGCTATCACCAAACTACACTAACATATCCAAGGGAGACGGGTCTAAACCAGAGGATCAGATCCAAATATCCTTAAAGTGGATATGAAATCCAAACCAAATAACACAATTTAAGCTTCGGACTTGTCCATCTTTCCTCTTACAGGAAGAGAAGGAACTCCACTTTCCAACACCTTCAAAACTGGAAGTACTTTAACATCTACATCTGTCCGCTGCATGTATCCAAGCCAATATGTTAGAGATTTAGCGACTGAAGAAAATCAACCATGTTGCTAGGGCTCTGGACTAGGACCCAGGAGGCTTGGAATGAATTCCGTACAGCTATCCAGGGTTAATCTCTTTCAATTTGCAAACAGCGTAATGCCCACATCAAGCCCAATTTTGGAACAGCGATATTCTTATATAGCAAACAGTCCAATCCCAACCATCATCAACTGGGTAAACAGAGAGACCTATTCTTCAGATGCAGCTGAGACAGGCCACAGACCAAACTAAGATTTGGAAACCTGACAGCTTTTTGTCATGCATGTTCAGGTTTGGATCTGAAGTCAAATTTGGCTGATCCATAAAACCCACCCAAAACTCACAAGCACAAGAGGCTGACATTTGTGTTAGCTCCATGTAATCAAAGTGGCAGACTCTCATCCAAGGCAAGCAATCTCTGATGACTTGTCCATCAATCCTTTTTAATGCTTCACAATAAGCAAGCTTAGTAGTTTTGAAGCCATTAGGTTTGCAATGAAGGAATTTATCCCATTAACCCTGCCAAATGTTTCAGTTTGCAGAACAGGAGTTGAAACGAAGCGGCCAGGTTACACCTGCAAACGCGTAACTGAATAGCGAGCTCCAATTCTCTTCCAACAGCGCGCACGCGTCTGTCTGAGGACTGTTGGATGAGCACAAGATGATTATTGTGAAGGCATCATGCTGACAACATTTTATCAACCACCATCTATTCTGGACACTCTTCAGTTTAATCATTCTATGTACACACGTGTATAGATACAATTTGTTCTATGGTTTGGGCCAGCCACAGCAAAGCCCAGAAGCAAAACTTTGCCCGGTTTGCTCACAGGAGAGCAGTTCTGAAAGGTCAAATAAAGGGAAACCAAAGTGCACGTGCAGTGGCAGTGTCTCACATTTCTAACACATCTTTCACCTTGAACGATGATCAAGCCAAGCACTTCCCAAGCTATGCCTTGGAAGGTTTCACTGGACTTGTGCCCGCGGCTGTCAGTCGCAGCTACACCTTCCACACCAAGGTTGTGCAACTATCAGCACTGAAGGAACCGGGAAGCTGCTCTTGGAGCAGGAGTTGTTGTGCAAAGTGCTTCACAGGCCCAGCAAGATGGTCCCTGGCCCAGGAAGTCTGCTAATTAAATGAAGAGACCATACAGGACTAAAAGGAAGCCGCAAAACAGTACTGGGCAGTTTGCTTGGCACTGCCCTAAACCTGGTCGCAGCCTGGCAATCAGAACAAGCAAGATGAAATGACTTCAAGGGTATTTGCAGAACTTTTGCCCAAAGCTTCAGAGGCAGCAACAGGACAGGCTAAAAAAAAGGCCAGAAAGGAATAAAGAAAATCTCCAAAGAAGGAAAAAGCCCTGAGAAAGGTTGGAGGAGCAACAAGAGGCCAAAGATGGTGACACAGATATTGATGAAGGACGAAGCTGCCAGAAGAAAAGCGTGGCCACAGGCACAGAGCCCCAGAGGCCAGGGACAGAGCCCTGATTAAGCACAGTTTACGACTGCACGCAAGAGTAACCGAGCAAGGTAGAGTCTAAAAAAGGAATCTGCGGAGAGGAAACCCAAGCAGCAGTGGTGAACGGCATCTTCAGTGAGCTTGGAGGTCCAGAAAGGATGAGAGACCACATGGAAACTCGGGGGGGGACGCTTAAGGGCCATGAACAAAGCATTTACAATGAAACAGAATAACGTGTTCTGGGGAGAGAGCTGGGGAGGGCCTGAGAAGACCAAAGTAATGGGGAGGAAAGAGTTAGCTTTTTATGAGTTTTCCCTTGGAAAAAGCTCGTGCAGAAAGGGCAGTGGGGCCAGAGAGGGAGAGCGTGGGGAGCCAGAGCAGCTCATCGGCAGCAGGATTTCAGTCCCCTGCCAGCAGCATTGCTGAAGCCGTGCTCAGAAGCACCCTGCAAACAACGTGCGAAACACACTCGCCTCTGAGCTCACCTTTCCTGGGAGGGAAACAGAGACCCTTCGTGCTCCATCCCTGAAGCGTCGAGGTGGATGTTAAACAATGGATTTTCCTTCCTACCATGTGGAGCCAATATGGAAAGGCAGGTGGAAAGTAGTTTATGATTGCAAGTCAGGAGACTTCTCATCATGCCAGCTCTACAAATGACATCATTTCTCAGCAAATTGGCTGGAATTAATGCACAGAAATGCCCAGTTTAGTCATTACAACATTTTGCCGTGTGTTCTGGTTTAGATGTATGTGATGCTTGCAGCAACAGACAACACCACGCTTCTCACAAGGCGCAGTTTGCAGCAGGATCTCTTTGTAAAGTAAGTTCTATTAATAAAATAAATCCATGGTTCAGGGGGAACTCCACAAGGTTCAAAAGTACAGGCTTCAGTGAGAACCAGCACACAAGCCCCTCTTCAACACTAAGCTTTTTCTATAAATCTGCAAGACGCACATTCACAAACTCATAGTGCTTTCTGCTCTCCCTCCCCGGCGAGGTGGATGATTTCACCCTAAGGGATGAGCAATTTTTAACCAAGACAATGACTGCCTCGAAGTCCCGAAGACCAAGTCACTAAGCTGCCTTTCATTTGAGATTGGCTCGACCACAGGCAAAGCCAAGAAAGTCGCCAGAGGCCTCGATACATTAAAGCCGTGCCATTGTGCTCCTCTCCAAACTCGGGGCTCAGCTGTATTAAGAAGGCAGCAGCGGTTTGTGGCTGCCATGCCCTGGAAAGGCATTTCCCAACATCTCTCCCAAAGCAGCCAGGAAGAAAATGCAGTAGGAGCTAGAAGTTAAAAAAAAAGAAAAAAAAGTCCTATGGGCAAAGCTGGTCTGGTCTCTTCCCCATCGTATGGCAGGACATATAGCATACCGGCATGGTTAGCAGCCACTGTGGACAGACTTACATCCCCTGCCTTCCTCACTGCTTCGCTGCCAATAAATCCCCAACTGAATCAACGTTCAGGCTAGGTACGAATCACTGTCCAAACCAGCCATTTCTGATCATTTAAGAGTGTATGCAAAGGTTTTTCAGAAGCAGACACAATAAACAAGCCAGCAAGCATCTTTTCAACTTTCAAAAGCATCCTGTTCTTTTACCTCCATTTTCCTCCCTGTAATTTCCAAAGAAACACAAATTTCTCACCGACATCCCATGGCTTTCTCTCTTTTTCCCCTCCCCTGGGGAAGCACATGGAGAAGAGCCTGTTCATCGCAGAAGCTGCCATCAGGCTTTCCGCACAACACAGCCCCATGTTTGTCCTGCCCCGCTCCCGGTGCTGCCGAGCGGAGCCACTCCGGCCGCAGGCTCTGCTCCAGACCTAGCCTGCATCTAAGCGTTGCCTGCACAAAGTCCCGCATGTTCCCACACTTCTTGCTGTTCTTCTCATTTCCTAGAGAGTAACTGCGTGCACCACTACGAAAGCTGCGAGCAGCCCTGGCCAGGGTCATGTTGGTACCTGGGTGAAATGACCCAGCAGGCATCAATACAGAAAAATTAAAAACTGAGTAGTCCCTGCTTTAAAGTACAAGAAACTCAAATAACTGCCCATAAATAATCCTGCTACTTTTATTGCAAAGAAAAACATTTTTAAAGATATAGAGCCCTTTCATTTCTGTATGTAGAGATTAAATTTATGTTTCTCTTGCAACTATTAATACAAGCAACTAAACCAGCAGAGGAATCCAGGACCCTCACAGCATTTTAGAAACCCAGAAATATTTATGATCAGGCATTGGGCTTCTTAATAACTGAAAGGAGTGTTGGAGGGAATGACTGGAGAAAGCACTTTAAAAGATTTACTTCCCTCCCACTGGGAATTCAGTGTCTGAAGCAGGAACAAATTTTAAAATGACATAATATTCCATAAAAGAAAAATATGGCACAAATATTTTGTTTGTACATAAAAATCTTTGTTTTAATTAAAAGAAAAAACAAAGAGGTCTTATCAGGGTTTTTGGCACAAAATAAGCGATACGTTTGGTTTTATACAACCAAGAACTACTGGAATTTTTTTTACTTCATTTTTATCTACCCTGAGACACATTTCACAAGCAGAATTATTGGAATGATCTTATTCTGGTTTTACTTAAAAGAATAAAACGCATAATTGTATTCACTAAGTACATTTTAATTCTGTCACTACAGATCAGTCCCCTCAAGGTCACTGTCCCGAGTCCTTTATGGAGGCAAGTTACCTCGCAGAAGAAATTCAGCCCACCCTCTGCATAGCCTGGCTCGTTCTCCAATTTTTGGCATTTGCCTAGTACCTTCGTCCAGTTTTGGTTTGCATCAATTGCAATTCCAACTAATTTCTCTTGGAACCAAACTCAATGACTCAAACATAACACAGTCCAAGGCATCAACTTCTGCCTGGTTTTTGGTGGAAATCATATGACATTTTCCCTTCTTTGGCCTTTTGCACGGTTCCCACCCGCAAGTGTGAAATGACCTGAGCTCCTTCAAAGCACCAACTCAGGATGGGTCATGCTCCATTTAGACCCGTATTTGTTCTATTTGGGTGAAAACCTTTCTCAGGCTAAAAGCAGCACGCAGTCTGGGCACCACTGACAAATGACCAAAGGTCTCAGAGATGCCTCTTTGTGTCTCGATGAAAATCATTGCTGCTCACAGCACACATGCACCCCTGCCCTGTCCCAACACTTAACGTTCCTGTTACTGTCCAGTGGCCTTCAAGCCTCACTGGCCCATTGCACAATTCCCTGCAAAACCATCATACTTTTGTTGTCCCAGTTCACTTTGGCCATTCCAGTGGCCACCATCACTCACCTCCTGCAAAGGCAGGAGGCCATGTGTTGCCTGTAGCTATGCAAGGCAGCAATTCCAGCTGCAAGAACCAACACTTGAAATCACAAAAAGGTGGACCAGTCCTCTGCACTCTATGACAATATCTTGGTAATACACCCTGATACTCCAACCAGTGCGTCAAAGCATATTCAAGCAAGGTTGAGTCACCCCACAGTTATTTCACAGCAGGACTTTCCATGCCCTACTGTGCCCCTTGCAGCAACGCTCAGCAGGGATCTGCCGTCTGATCCCACAGAGCGGGACGGAGTTACAGAAGTCTGAGGATGACTCATGTCACACACATCAGTCTGGGCTTCTGGATTTTATTTTTACTTCAGCAAAATATTCAGCTTGCCCTGGAGCAAACCTATTAGTCACGCTCGCTTCTGGGAACGGTCAGAGTCCAAAAGGGATCAAGAGTTATATGTGGTTTCCCTCTTTTTGATTTGATTATTATTCATCAGGAGTGAAATTCCTTCCTCCGCAGAAGCCCTATCTATCATGCATCCCTTAGATGGAATATAGGTCACCTAATTTCACCCCAAAGAAACAAACATTTACTGAGAAAAATCCCTTTCAGATTCCTGAGAAACTTTTCAGAACAGAAGAAACACTTGCTCCCCAGCCCCAAAACCCAACTCGGTCTCATTTTAAGTCAAAAATGCTCAAGTTAAAGCATGCAGTCTCCATCCTTTCAGAGGCGATATATCCAGGGAAAACAGAAACTATCCAAAACAGCAAGTCATATTAGCATAGAGGTAGAATAAGACCCAGAAAATGATTAAGGGCTTTAGTAGGACCCTTGGGATGTTCCGCATGCACAAGTTATTTGTTGTGTTTATTGCAATAGTGCTCTATGATTCAAAGATAAAACCATCTGCTATAACTTATAAGCTATAACTCAGATATAACATGAATCTCAAAGCAAACACGTGCAAGTCCTTGGGATGCTCTGCGGTATGCAGTGACTAATTACTCCAAGAGCGGACAGTGCACCACAGCATCTCCCTGAGCAAAGGGTCTCCAAGTTTCCTTCCAAACACGAGAAGACCTGTCTCTCTGCTCTGCTCCTCCACACGCAGAACAGGCATTTAAGCACTAGACACAGCAAAAAGTAGATGCTTTTCTCATCTTTTCGTAGAACAACATGTCCTAGGGGAGAGGGGTGGGGTGTTCTGATTAATAAGCAAAATTAAAAGAAGATAAATTCAATTCCAACCCACTTCTAGCCATGGGTGCTTGTAGGGATCCTCCCTGAAAACTGCTCATCCCATGTGCTACGATCATCTCTCTAAAGACCCTTCCCATTTCCTCTCCATCCAGGTGGGCAGTAAATCACTCGCCATCAGAAGGTCAGCAGCTCTCACTTAACTGTTTCCCAGCAGCCTGTGACTACAAACAGGACAGGATGTTCCACACAAACACTGACAGCTTTTTGTGGTATTTTATGGTGGAAGAATTCCCATTTAAGAAAAACACCATTAAAAATATCACTATTTTGTACAAATTACTTTCACTGGGATGTAAAGAATGTGCAAAGTTTTCACAGTTTTAGTTGGACCGCAAGTACCTTTGCATTAGGAATATAAATAGCAACTTAATCTGAGCCAGAACTGTTCCCAAAGAGAGAGAATCTCTCAGACTTACTCCAACCCATCCAGATTTTATCAGACTTGCTGCTAATCCAGCTAACTTCTTCTGAGCTACCAGCAACAGCGAGACAGAAAAAAAAAAAAATCACCGTGGGAAAACAACAACTTGTTTTAGAGCCTCTCAACTTGGAGTCGCTGTCTTCAGCCACAACATCCATTAGCAAGATATATGGCATTTATCACTTCAAATGGCCCTTCTTGTCAGGGGTAGCAGGGAAACATGGCTTATGAAATTGGGAAAATGTGAATGTGTCTCTAAGGGATTAAGCGGAGTCATATCTTTGCTGCATCTGACTGCTGCTCAGCATCCCATAAGTACCACTCAAAACAGGACACGCTGGTGTTTCTTGAACTGCAGCTGAGCTTTCCATCGCTCACCCCACATTAATGCATTCCCTACCAGTTTGCTTTTTTTTTTAACCCCGGTTGTAACTCACAGTTTCCCAGTTCCAGCCAGTACCTCTGAGTAAAGGATCACGGTTGTCTCTGGTTTCGAGGCAACGTTAGAGCACAAGGAGGCCAAGCGACTCGCACCACGGCAGTCTTACAAGCTGATCACGTGAAGAATTATAGTTCCTGCCCTGTCTTATAATCAAGCTGGGCTGCAATTACCTAGGCTACAAAATAAACTAGACTAAAATATTTCACCAGATTTACAGGTTTTATTAAGTTTTCCCTACTATTATGTTTTAAAGCCAAGATAGGTGCAATAATATACCAGAGGACAAAATCCAGCTTGTTTTCCCTAAGCCATAATGAACCTTAAAGCTCATTACAGCAATACTGATATTGCACATGTGTTTACTTCTGCTACAGACACCTTTGAAGCATGAGCCATGCAATACCGGTCAATATAAGGAACATGAAAAATGTAAATGTTAGTAAAAATAACAAAAAAAACCAACCACGGATTTTGAGTAGATTTATTTAGTGCAGAAAACCTTATTAACAAAGTAGGCATTCTGTAGTAAAGCACATGCAGAATCCCACAGATTTCATCTTCAAAAACTCAGAGGCTACCACTCAGTTTGAGATGCAATCCAGGGTAGGACACTTAGTTTACAGTGTGGGATACAGGAAGAAACTAAGAAGGAAAACGCTATAATGAATTCTGAGAGGAAGAGAGGCACGTAATTTAGTGTCTTGATCTGTTTTAAAGCACTTCCAGAAGTCTGCTTTTTTTTTTCCAATATTGAACAATAACTATTATCTAATCGGAGTACACTTTGTTACAGCAGCAAATAGATACATATTTCTAAAGAAATAAAACAGCAACTCAGGGGCACCTTTTTTTTTTAAAAAACAAACAAACAAACAAAGCCTCAGCTAGACTTGCAAAGCATGCATGCATTTCCATTTCACAGCAAGGGCGACCAGCACAAAGGTCCTTTTATTCCACAACTCCCCCAAAACACAAACACCCCCATGGACCTCCAGGCAAGGCTCCAGCTGAGAAGAGAGAAAAAACATTAAGACCAAACAAACAAACTCCCAAAATAAAATAAAAAAAAAAAAACCAAACCAAAAACCGGCCAGAAAACTGCCAAACCCATCCAAACTCCCCCTCACTGCCTGCTCCCTTCAGGAACAAGCTCGCAGATCCTGCTGGCTGATAGGAAGAGGGCCAAGCTCAGGCAAGGTCTCCCTCATGTCCGTTTGGGAGAAGTAGGTGGGATGGAGAGAGCACGGAACAGGGTAGAGGCACAGCCCGGGTCGCCCCAGGGGCGAACCCCGTAGTGCACAGCCCCAAGAGCACGGGGTTCACTCCAACCTTCCTCCACAGGCTGTGGTCCCAACTGTGGGGGCTTCCAGCTGTTGTGTGGGTGGCAGGGCTTGGTGGTCTGCAGCAAAGCTATGGAAGACCCTCACCTTGAGGGTCAGTGCCTCCACGTTTCCCTGCATTTGCCCCCCGGTGATGGGATCCCATGGGATTCTCCTGGTTATCTTTCCCAGATTCCTCTCCAGGAACACAGCAGTGACGCACCTTTGCTTTCAGCTGTAGATCCCAAGGCAGTGTCTAGGCTACATTCACTATTTATTACAGCATCCCTGTTCCCGGTTCCCCGCTTACTCGACAAGCAATGTCTATGCAGCCAGTTGACGCAAGTGGTGGGTGATCCGGAAGCCAGCTCCAGCCCCTGGGATTGCTCCGTCCTGCCCACTCATCCTTGCTGCAAAGAAGTGGCCACAGCCACTGGCGAGAGCAGGGACCTCCAACTACATCTGCTGGAAGATGCATCATTTCTGTGTGGTCCTCGGAGGGAGGCCCAACATTGCTGACAACATCTCCACTCGCCCACTTTCCACCCCAGTCAAGCCTGCTCCAGTGCACAGTGAAGACCATCGTGAACTTCAGCATCTATAAAATTTGTAATGCAGTCATTAACTGTGTCATTGTTCAATCGCTCCCTGGCAGTTAAGCAGTTTCCTTCCCAAAGCGTGCAAAGGAAGACCAGAGCATGGAAAGATGCAGTCCACATCCCCTTCCACTCTTGGAAGGTTACGTCTGGGAGAGACAAGAAGAGAGAAGGAAAGGCAACCCCAGGCTAACACAGCTTGCTGCTCCCCTCTTCCGAGCTCTTCTAGCACCGAGCCTCTGGGATGCTCAATGCTGTCCTGGCAGCATCACCAGGCCAGCTGTGCGGCTGCAACACCTTAATGCCAAATCAAAAGATGGATGGATAAATAGACACCAATAGAAGCTTTGATACAATGTTTTATACCGGTCATTTGTCATGAAACAGATACTCTGGTTAGAGCTTGGAAGCCTACACACCACCACCCGAGTTATCCTGCCCTTTCTCTCCCTAATCAAATACATAACCCTCGAAAAGCAGCAAGCCCAATGCCACCAGGAGAAGAGGGGCCATTTCTAACCGCAGGGAGCTGTGCAGGGAGGGTCACGGAGAGCAGCTCCTCCCTGCTGGGGAACATGGTGAGAAGGCAAGCGGCAGTCTCCCTTTGAGATCAGCCCCAGCCTCATCCCCACAACTTAGCATTATTTCCAAATTCCTCTCTGCATGCTCAGATCCCTTTCCCACACCTGGATGCCCAGAGGTGTATCCTACCCTCCCAGGAGCTCCGGCCATCTGCCTCACCTGCCTGGGGCTCCTAGCGAATACAGGGACCCACTGCAGCTCCCCTGCCCCAGCTCTGCTGCTTGCACCTTCCAAATTGCCTCCTGGATGAGGCAAGGAGAGCCTGTGCTCTGTGCCAACCTCCGACCTCCAACTCAAATATCTGATACTGTATGATGAGAGCTCACATCTTATCGCAGCCCTGCATGGGTTACAACACCTTTGGTGAACACACAAGATGAACAGACAGAATGACTACTCCCACTAAACCTAAAAAAGGAAAGGTTGGGTGGGTTACCCCCCCAAATTACTCCATAGATCAGTAACCGCAAAGCAAACAATCACCATCTGCAAAGACAGTGTTCTCCTTGCAGGAAGGAGAGGGGGTGTGGAAAGTGCTCTCAGGAGAGGGCTCAGCTGCCGAGCAGGATGTTCTGATGAAAGACAATTAAACCAGAGCTGGTTAAAAGACGACAGGTGGCTTTTTTCTCTCTCTTTTTCTTCTCTCTCCCCCCCCCNCAGTCCCTGCTTGCCTGCATATCCCACACCTCATCCTGCCGGCAAGAAGCCCCCACCAAGGACTCTCCCATCTCCACTGGCTAGAGGGTACCAGCAGGGATGCAGTCTGCACCCAAAAGCCAAGAGTTATCACCTGCATTTTGTGGGAGAGAAAGCAGCACAGGAAGGGTGAACAACACGCCCAGGGCCACACAGCAGGACTGAAAATAGAGTCCGTAGGTCTCGTTTCCACCTTCTGGCTGCAATTAGAAAAGGATTTTTTCTCCTGATGCAATTTCCCCTTCCATTCCTCCCTACATAGGCATAAAGGTAAGGAAAGCCCATACAGCAAAGAGGAGGGATCTCATGTGTTATCCCAACTCATTACTATGCAGTTCACTCTACGTTGCTCAGCTATTAAAATCTGATGACAGCCCAGAAGACACCAGGAAATACCTCATTTTCACAAGCGTGCAGAAGACTTCTTGAAAAGCTGTAATCTTAGCTACATCATCATCATCATCTTAACTCTCACTTTTCCCCTACCAATTCAAATTAGGCTTAATGTTCTCTGAGCAATAAAGAGCAGGAAATTGGGAGTTTCAGTATGATTCTCAGACACACCGAACCCCCAAGTCAAAAACTTGCTTGCCCCTTGTGTGAGTTAAAGTTTGAAAGCTTGACTAAAGGGATTTTTTCTTTTCCACTTTAACAAAAATAGCTGAAATCCTGCAAGGCATTCAGCAGAAGTTTAGTTTAATTTCACATGCGTCCATCACAGCATAAATGCATTAAAGACATTAACATTACAATGAATTTAATCCAAATCTATATTATAACAGGGCCAGATGTTTGCTCTGACAACGAACTCAGAGGAACATATACTCTCATTTACACCAGCTGGAAGTTTGGCAGAATAGAAGGGGAACATCTGAGTTTTAGAGAGTACTGTAAGGATGTGCGAAAAGAGATTTGCAGTAGAGGCATTAGAGGAGTGCTCGCATTTCAAGTATCGCCTCAAATCCAGATTGAGACAGTAATTTGCCCAAGCACTGTTGTCACACGACTGACTTAGTTTGTAACTTGCCCGATGGACAGCTGTCACCCGTGCCTCTGAGAAGTGACAGTGATCATAAAATCCTTTGCTGCAGTATTTAACATGGGAGTGAGAGCCCAGTCCTGGCAGGTTCACCTCTTTATGCTCTCCCAATATTACCAACAGCCCAGGTCCACTATGGAAAAGTTATAACCCTACACATTATTTTCAGTTTCCAGCAAAGACAAATATAGAGAGAGATGAAAGCCTAGGCACTTTTTTATTCTCCCACCTACATACCATTCATTCTCCACTTGAAATACTACAACATTTAAAAAAAAAAATGAATTATCCTTAAAAAAAGACACTCATGCACAAAGGAGATGACTGGCACCTGTGAAAACATATTTTCCAACTAATTCCAGTGAAAAAAAAACCTCATCCAAAGCAAATCTGAAAGCATCCCTAAAAGTGACACATGAGAATGATTTATGTTACACACTGATTGATAACAGAATACCGTATTATTTGGTACTTGGTATATTTTCGTTATGCAAGATTTCTAATAATGCTCACGCAGTTGAGTTCAGAAGTTCATATTTTGCTTGCAATGGTTCACTACAGATATGAAAAGAAATAATCTGTGGAGCAGGCTTCATTTACCATATGATTAAACCAAACTTGAATACAAAGGACAGATTCTTTTTTTTTTTCCTAATTCTTCCCATTCTACACTGAACAACCTAGCCTTAAAATCTATTTGTAGGAAGTCTGCCCATAACAGGAGGAAGCAAAGAGATTTCAAGCTATATTTAGGCACAAATGCCACATGGTTTGGTCCACCATGTCCAGTCCTCCAGCTGAAACATCAAGCTGGGCACTATTGCAGCCTTTCCCGGTGGCGTTTTTGTCTGTGATTTTGGGCAACTTGGAAAAAATGGCATTTCTGTGCCCATGAATATGTTTGAGATGCCACTGATCCAGGAGCAGTTTTATTAAAAACATGTAGATCAAAGATTCATTTGTTCAAATGCTGAGCTATTCACATCTGCTGGGTTGTTATTCTTTAGAAATACTTGGGAACTCAGCACAACCATATTAGCTGGAAGAAGAAAGTAGCAACGCATCTCCCTGCTTGGTTCTTCGCAAGATACAATTTTTCTTATTGCTCAAAAGTATGCATTTTTATTTGGACACAGCTCGTTAGGATGAGCAGACAGTTCAGAAAAAATAAGTGGCCCACGCCCTGAAAAATCCTTTATCGCCAGCATTTCAAGTGAAGACAGACATTTTTTTGAGGTTAGAAAACCCATTTTACTTTTGAGCTTGTAAACTTCTACCCCTCTCCGGGAATCCAGGAAATTAGAAAATACTCTAAGAAAGATTTAGATTTTTTCTGGGGAGCATTATCCAGTCTGGAAATATGAAGAGGCTCCCCGCACTGTACAGATTTGGGACACAGGCGTTCCCTGGGCTTGGGACATTCCTGACATCGACACCGACTTCAGCCCAAGTCATCCCCAGCCGCTTACTCCCAGAGAGGCTACAGGGTTTGAAAAACGCCACTCTGCTCCAGGTCTGTTTTCACGTGCGCGCACACGCACATCCACACACACATCAAACCAACAGGGTCATATTGCAAAAAAGCAAGAGCTGGCATCTGAAAACACTTCGGAGATTGGGTGTTCACACGCGCGGCGCAGTACAAACGTCAATATAAAGCGGCACGCGTGTAAACGTTCACATTTAAGCTTTACAAGGACATGGAAGTAAACATCAGCAAAGCACTGGAGGTCTGCAGTGAGAGCACTAGCTCTTAGCTGATGGGTGTCTGAGAGGTTTCAAGGATCTGCTCAATAGCTTTATGTTTTCTGAAGGACTGGTCCTTTGAATTTGCCTTTGAGCTGTTAGTACTTACACACATGGTCACAACCACAGAAGGCTGAGCGGCATAAAGCTTTACAAGAAGTCTTGAGAAAAGACAGAGCCCTGCCTGTGCAAAGGATTAAGCGAAGGCATAGGAAAGTATAGCACAATTTACCATGAGTACCCTTTTTTACCTTCAAATAACAGTTCATGTGTCCTATGGGCAAAAACCACTGTGACCACAAGTCTTCTAAATTTGAATTATTGTATGAAAAGGTCCTATTATGAGCCATGGAGGTCTATCACGGGGTTTATAGTAGCAGACATTTTATAGCCTTGCTGTTGTTCAGGCAGTTGACTTCAGAGTAGAAAAGAGATCTCAGGGAAGTCTGCAAGAAAAAGATATTCTTATGTAGCCTATAAATACCATTGACCCAAACCATGAGGTGCTTATGCTGGCAAATTTTCAAGATACTATGTAAAGAAACCGGATCCCTCTATTTGTGATCAAATCCAGTTTTGGGAGGGAACTCGCTACATAAGACAAGATATGAGCCTACTTCCAAATTTACTCAGCTCAACCTGAAACCTGAATTACCAGCTCATTGGTGATGGGAAGATAAAGTATTTAAAAAAAAAAAAAAAATCAGAACAACCCACGTGGATCCAAGTCATAGACCAGATGAAGAGAAGACAAGAAATAAAGGACCAGTAACAGAAAGGAGAAGTTTTCCTAGACCACGTATCGGACTTGGTAACATTTTACTAGAAGGTTTTACAGGCACCCTTAGTACAAGCAGACTGAAAGCTTTCAAATGGAGAAGATTTCCATTGAAAAGCTGTGGGTTTTTTTAGTTTCCTTGTGGAAACATGTCAATATTAATAAAAAGTTCACCAAAGAAATTTCACAGCAGCTGTGTTTTGTTGTATCCTTCCTTTGCATAATTATTAACTTACTAACTATACAGTCAAAATTTGGTATTTAAATTTCTGACATTATCAAAATTAGAAATAGCCCCTTTTCAGTAATATTCTTAACAGACACCACTCCACATAAGTTTCAAGTGCACTGTTATTCACCCCAGACAGGACCTTTTTTTTCCATACGATACAGGAACTTTCCACGGACAAGAAATTTTTTTTTCAGCTATTTACGGTCATCATCCAATTATGAGCCAACATTGCAGAATATCTGGCTCACAAGAACCAAGGACTCACCTAGGATATTCTTTACAAGGATTTTTGAGTTGTTTTTTTTTTTCCTCAGAGGATGCATTCAGCTTTATTAAAAATTATAAATATGATTTGGAAAAGGTCCTGTTTCTAATCAAAGATAGAAAGGAAAAAGGATGCAATTTGGAAAGGATGCAGCTGAACTGGGAGCAAAAAAGCTGAAGAAGAATAAGTGACAGTGACCTACTTTTATCACTTTCCAGTCTGTTTTGACACTTAGCCCATTCTGAAAAAGGGCAAGGCTTCTGTGCAAACAGAAAAAGAAAAAAAAAAAAAGAAAAAAGGAAAATATTACTTCTGTAAAATCAGATTAAATATCTGCAGTGGGAAGACAGGGCGGGATGATGTCATTCCACCTCCTGCTTTCCATCAGTTAGACACATTGAATGTGCATCACTAGTTACAGGGGAAAACCCAGAGTAGCCATGTATCACAGATAGGTTAAAGAAAGGAAATAAGCTAATTTCCTATTCAAATATAAAGCATTATGATGATCTTTTTGCATTCAGGTACTATTTTGCTAGTCCTTGCAAAACCCTCATGAAGTGGTGATGAATCATCAAATCAGTATTTTCCAGACAAGGAATCTAAGCCAAAGAAGAGCTCAAATCCAAAGTCAAAATCTAAATTAATCCTCAAGACTTCCTGATGGCCCAGCCCACAGAACGTATTCTTCTAGAACTGGATCCATGCTTGAATATGCTCTGGATCTGACAGTTAACTTCCTTAAGGAAACATGTTTCTTCCTTCTCTCCACCTTTTTCTGATTACAGCTGGTCTGGATGGTCTGAGAGGCTGGAATAGGATGCTGAAGTCTTTGAAGACATCTACTGTACAGCATTTGTTGCTAGCATTTAATTTCCTGGAGCCTGTGCTGCACCTCTATCAGAAGCATCCTCAAATTAATTTGGGAAAACAAGTACAGGAGTATTAAAATGACTTGCCCTGCATCAACACAGGGCAAGCCCTGGGCTCGAGGTAGCACCCCTTTGCAAGGTGACTCACCAGAGAAAGAATTTGGTGTTTTTCTAGGCTCTGGAAACTAGTAATGGTATATGGAACTAAAAGCCTGTTCAAACCCAACCCACATCAATACAGCCCAAAGAGGCTACATTTCGAGGGGTTACAAGAAACGAGCTGGAGAGCCTTCAGGCAGCGTGTTTGGCAGATGCCCATCCCAGGAAAGGGCCACCAGCACTGGCATCCCTCCTCAGCCATTTTTGGCGACCATGATGAGGGATCTCACTAGCTGCAAGACCACCCGCAAGAACAGGAGGTATTTTGGCAAACATGACACATGCACCATGTTCATTTCTGGGGACACCTATGCTCAGAAGAAAGAAGCCACTCAAGCATTTGCCACCAGGGACCTCTCCTTGCAGTGTTTCAGACAAGCACCATGCAGTCACAAGTGGTCTTGGATCCAGTTGCTCTCACACCAACGAGCACATCTGGGAGCCCAGCTACCAGGAACAAAGCAACTAGAACCAGCTGGATCAGGAAATTAAGGGGGAGGACAGGGATCAGAATGCCACACTGGAACACTTCATCAGGCTCAGGAAGCATGCAGAATGCAAATAAAAATTAAAATAAGCTTGTCTGCTACAATTCAGAGACAAAACACGTCTAACCTTATCTGAAAGGATTGTGACAAACCCGAAGCAGAGGCTGTGCCTTCCCAAGCAAACACTGAGTAGACCAAGAAAACAGAACCAGAGACAGTTCATCTCAGTATTGGCTTTTCACAATTAAATCCGCGTGTGTGTTTGCACAGAGGAGCTCGCTGAAATTTAAGCAAATAGCAGCAAACCTCAAAGAACAGGAGAAATCTCACTGCATCCCCAAAGTATGCAGCAGTGGAGATGTTGCAAAGATGCCAACTGGCAGGAAATGAGGAGGGAACACAGTATTCCTAAGAAACCTCCTCATTTTTCCCATTGATGATCTGAGCCAATCCAAAGGAGCGGGGCAGGGGGGAGCTCAAACCTTTCCTCTAAATCAGGGTAAGAGGGAAAGAAAACACTGTAATTTCAAAATGAGCAGACCACACAGTAAAAGAGAAATAAAAATAGTAACAGAGAAAGCAAGCTTATTTTCCCTTAGTCTTTCCTTATTTGACTATTTGTTCAGGACTAACCATGCAAGATGTACCAAATCTGAAGTTTTCTGCCCACGGCCCATCCGTAAGGGCTGCGATCCTCAGCATATGCTCCAAGTCAGCTCACGCAAAGCCTTCACAGGCGGTCTGGGGACCTCACAGCTGCTGAGGCCAAAACCAAGCAAAAGTAAGAGAGGATGTGACACATGTAGGGATGGCAAGGACAGCCAAGCTGCAGTGAAATCTCGCTTTTTAAGAAAACCATTGAGGAGAAAACAAAAATGCAATAGGGTGGTCTGCGGCTCATTGCAGAAAGGTGAGAGTAGCCACTAAGGTATATCAGAAGTCTATAAAACTTCAAGCAAACCACTACGTTGTCCTCCACAGAAAGAAAAAGCATGCGTGATGTTTTCTCAAAGGCAGTCCCTGGGTGGGCTGCTCTGAGCCCCGTGAGGATTTAAGGTGAGCCATGGTCCTGCTAGTGACAAAGCCCAGGCTGGCCAGCAGCTAAGCCCACTGTCCTCAGCAAGTCTTCTGCCCTTGCAGGATTGAGTGGAAAAACATTTATTTAGCTATTGTTTGCAAAGGGGAGAGGCACGACTAAGGAGGAATTAGCTGGAACTGCAGTATCAGAGATAGGAACTAAACTCCCAGCAAGTCCTAGAAAAGGGAATAAGAGAAGTGCCACATCCTCATCTGAAATCTTTGAGAGGACTCACCTGGAGGACACAACAAGGTGCTGGGTCACCAGAGAGAAGCGACAGGCAGATTTCTTCCAAACCCATCAAAAATCAGCCTCCCTAGCAAACTAGTAGAACAACAGCTCTTGGGGACAGCCTCCCTGGTCACAATAGGTGGAGACAGCTAAAGCCAAAAAATAAGGCTGCCCCTCAGCAACCAAAAGGCTGGTTTGGATCACACACAGCTGCAAGGCTTAGTGTTTTTGTCAGCATTACCCATTGGAGAGGCCCCACAAGCTTGTGGTGGCATACAGCACTGGAGAAGGCCACCGCTACAGCAAGGCAGTGCTTCTGGAGGTCAGAGACCTACTGGAAAGCACCAGCCTTCCCCGCAGGGTGCTATGGAGAGCTCAGTCCAGAGAATGACTTCTGCAAAACCCATTTCACAAATGAATATTGCTCAAAACTCCCATCACAGCTAAGCAACTCCAAACGACTTACACTGGGGCAGCAGCTGGTCCATGCTGCCTGCTCTGAGAAATAGCTGGAAAATAGCCTCAGGTCCAGGCAAAATAGTTTCACGAAAGCAAGAAGAGCTCCAACAGCTTTCTCAGGGGAGCCCGCTCCTCACCCCAGGCAATACAGCCTTGCGCACTGGGCCAGGCTTTTGCTGAGGTAGCTGCCATAGTAGATGGTGGTTTCACCTCCAGCTGCGTGTTACCATCTCCCCAGCTGAGTCCCATTAGCAGATCCACAAACACCACTCACCAGCTGCAGTGCTGACTCAGCTAGAGTGGCTTAATCCTCATCAGAGGTACTTACAGCTAATTTGCACCCCAGCTCAGCTCAGAGAACAGTGACCTGCCACCAACCAGCCAGGGCCACCAGCATCTTAAACACCCACTGCTGCCCGCTCCTTCAGCAAGCATCCATCTGTGCCCTGCTTGACTGCTCGCCTTGGTACCAGACGCAATTTCTCCTCCTGAATTCCTGGCATGTTTCTTTCCTACCAAAAAATTAGTGAAATGATTTCAGCGCTGTAAAATCTTTAAAAGAAAAAAAAAAATAAAAATCCATGTTGCAAGCTAATTATGAGGTATTTATATTGCAGCAACCCCTGTGACTTGCAGCCGGCGTGCCAAGCCCCAGCGTTATCAGAGCGGTCGGAGGCAGTCCCAGCACAGCTTGCTTGTTTGTTCTGGTGCTACTAGCGCCGATTTCAGAGAGAAGGAGGGGAACGGAGAATAAAAGTTTGTATACAAAAATGCTGCAGAGTAATAAAGACGAGCATGTGCTGGCCTGCTTTCCTGAAACACAGCCCTCATTCCTGTCACCCGTTGCGTACATTGACCCACGCAGCAAGCCGGGGTCCAGGCTGGCACGTACCTCAGCTGTGGTTATCACAGGGTGCCTGACTGCAGGGAGTCGTACTGATGGCAGGGGCCGGAGGCACAGGAGGATTCTCGTCTCCCAAAGGGAATTT
>VYXH01008061.1:113441-222014 GCA_013397275.1 Burhinus bistriatus
GTTGGGGGGGGGGGGGGGAATTTAAAAAAAAAAAAAGAATATTTTTTCCCCTCCAGTATTTTATGGGAAATAGCTCTAGACACACACTAGCTCAAGGAATTGGGCTCAGTGCTGGGGGGAACCTCCACCCACCCCCCTCAGGGGGTCCCTGCAGGGCCCGGAGCCCACGGTGGGCAACCTCTGAGCTCCCCATGTGCCATACCCCTGCTGCAAGAGGCTGAAATGACCCCACCTAGGCCCACCAAAGATGAAGCTTTAGCAAACGCAACAGAGTCCACACAAAACTTTTAGAGCTGAACTAGGTCACAGCTCCACTGAGGAGCAGCTGTGGCAAATCCGTTCTGCAGGGTGGGTAAGGCATTGATTGGATCCCACCCCAGCCCCTATGTAAAGGGTCACTGTCTCATTTCTAGCAGCTCTGCAAGCCATTGCTTTTGAGAAGTCACCCATTGCAATTCACCCACTTCCCAGCGATGCTTGCTCCGACTCATCAGCTCCCAAAGGAGCCCCACATCTGGCCGCTTTCTCTGTTTGCTCGGCTGTCTCGGGCTGCAGGACTACCCAAGCAGCATTGCCCAGAGAGCCACCACAGCTCCCTCCAATGCTGCCAAGGGAAGAGGGCATAAGCCAAGTGGCCACGTCCACCCAGTGCACTGGCCAGAGCCAGGACAACATTCCCCCTTGTCTGAGCTGGCAGCAGCCACACACACACCTGGAAAACCCAGCCATGGGCATGGCTCCTCCGCCAAGGAGCTAAATCCATTTTCTGGGGTCTGCTCACCCTTCGGCAGAGCCCCAAAGCTGTTTGCAGCTGGTGGCTTTGCCCACCTGCAGCATCCTTCTCATAGCTGTTTGCTGCTGTAGGCAAACGGCAGTGGCTGAAAGCATCTAAAGGGAGGTGTGATGTGGTTTAAGGGGAGGAAAAAAGCTCAAAGAATCCTTTCTGCAGGAACACAGGCCCCTTGTAGACAAACAGATTTTAATGGATAGATTCCCCTTTGCTTCTTAGTTTATGTTCATGGCTTCCCTTGACCTCCACGCACATAAGTGCCATTTATTTGCAGCTGCAAACCACCACTTCCTATCTCACTTAAAATATGAGATCATTGCCAGTAATGTTTTGTTTTGCTGTTCCCTAAGACTGAAACATTGGTTGGGCGTCAGGAACATTTGAGATCAGAAACTACAGACACCAGACAGGATTGAGTCAAAACTAGCCATAAGGACATGCTGCAGCAGTTGTGGGACATCACAGCCACAAGAAAAGTCCTGGAGACTAGAGAAACATGGTGTTGGATACCCTAAGCGATGCAGTGCTTTCTTCTATGATTTTGTCTACTCCTCCCCTGCCTTTGCTTCCCTTCTTCTCACACCATAGCTCTCCTTCACCTCGTTTGCACTTTCCTCTGATTACACTCTGTTTCTTGTTCTGCCTAGGCACCACACTCAGCATGACAGATCCCAGCCGTGGCCTCCAGGCACTTCCGTGATAGCACTAAATAACACTTTTAATAATATAGAGATCATCCAATGAGCTTTCATAGGAAGCTTTAGCACTCCATCTCCTAAGCAGTTTTCCCCTCTAATATCTAACTTGTACAGTACTGGAGTTCCCTGAAAGCATCTTACCCAGATGCAGAGTTAAAGATGAAAAACAGTTTTCCTCTTAAGCTTCTAATGTTCACACAGAAAGCCCTTTTTGGCTAAAAAGCTTTGAGCTTATTCTTAACTCATATAGGATTCAGATACGTGGAAAGTCTGGAGAAAATTGGACAAGCCAGTACCAGAAGCAGATGAAAACCAGAGCCGTCTCCCCAGACCCCCTGCTCACTACCTCCATCACTTCTCCCCCTGCCCTCCTCCCAAACACTTGGACAAATGAAACATTATTAATCACCCCTGGACTACACAAACTTGCATCTCATTTTACCCATCTCTCTAATTTTGTGGGCTCCATTTAGCTATAGCTTAACTCCTTTCTGGTCAAATTAGGTACAACAGAAGGTTTCTCTTCACACTTTTTTTAACCCGTTCCTGCCAGATTCAGCCAGCTATCGTGGTAGTTCTGACTCCAGCCATATTTAGGTTTCTGCACCCAGCTGCAGAGACAAGTGTGGGCATGAGCAAATACACAAGGATTAACTCATCGTGTGGCCTGTGGTCCTCCCCTCCATCCCTGAGGGGAATATTTTCATCCCTACACCTGCTTATGTGCCACAACCTTGGGTTATCTTTCCGACAGGAGCTGCCAGACAAGCTCAATTCCTTGGTATTACAGCAGGGTGACAGCAGTCACACGCATGTTCACATCCACGTGTGTATTTGCATTGCACAAACATCTCATGTATGTCACCCTGGCGGGCACGAGAGCAGAGCTGTCAAACTGGGCACGTGCGTGCACACAACCCTGCTGCTTATTGAATAAGCATATGCACTTTCCAGTGAAAAATTAGCCTTTGGAAATTCCTTGCTGCAGGGAATTCAGCTGGACATAGAGACCTTTCTCTGACATGAAATATTCTGCAAAGCCATCGCTCAGCGGTCCCACAGACAGGATGTGGTAAGTACATCTTCCCTCTCTCCTCCTCCCTGGCTGCCTGCTCCGGCTTTCATTGCAACACCTTTATTCCCCCAACGTCCTTTCCCAGACAGCAGCACTTCCTCGTGTCGCAGCCCAGAGCACGGGACTTTAACATGATGGAACAGCTTGCAAAGGTCAAGGAGATTATTTGATGCTCTCAAAACGCCTGGATTCCTTCAGGATTTCCCTTGCTTGCTTTCTCGCTACTAAAAAAAGAGAGGGTGGAATGAAGGAAGGGAGGTGGCCAGCCCCAGCTCCAGGTGCAGCCCACCCCAAACCCTTCCCAGCCAGCTGAGCTCCCCTATGGGCATCTGCTAAAACCCCTAATGTAAGCAGGAGCGATCAGGTGGTCATGAGACATCGAACTGCTGTCAGGAAATTTCTCCACCATGGTTTGAGGTTATGTCTTTCAATATTATTTTCCTCAATCTCCCTTTTCTTTTCTTGAAAATAATCAGTTTGCTCAGATTCTTGCGGTGAAAAGCTTCCAGTAAGTTCCAGCATGGAATCTAGGCAGAGGGACAGATTATCTGCTTGCAGTAGGACACCTCACTTAGAGCAGCCTAATAACATAAAAATGATATATTTTAAGTCCTGCTCCCTCAATAATACCTTTTAATGTACTCAACTTATTTTAACATTATAAATAAAAGTGCTGGCATACACTGAGGTTTCTTTTGGAAGGGGGGAGCAGCATGCTCTCCAGCTCCTTAGCTTCTCTGAGGTTTGGTTGCCAACCTCAGAGCTGGAACTCCAAGTTACTTTAATAAGCAAAATATTCCATTTTCCATGTATTGTTGCTCTTCAGAATGGATCCAGTTCTTGGGAGTGACGATGAAAAGCTGCAGATTTCTTCAGAGCAAAAGGCAAACCTCATCAAAACCATATTACAGACTGTTACGATGGGACTCTGACTTCGCCTGGACAGTCAGCTTCATACTACTCCAGAAGAGGATTGGCTCTGACTTGCCGTGCTGGTGTCTCATCTCCATCAGCTCCCTCCTGCTGCTGAAGGTTTGGTCACTCTTACCATGCTAGCCTCTGTGCAACAGAAGCCAAAAGATTATTTCAAGCCCACATCCCTCCGCTGCTTTGAGTCCCAAAAGTCTGGAAAACTACAAACTCAGACCCAAAAATTGGTACTTTGAGATCATCTTTTAATGTGGGAGGTTGGAAATAGCCCTCAAAAGATATTATCAGTGGTGTTTTCCATAGTTTCATGAACAAAACTTTCTCTACTTTTTGTTTTTAATAATTCCAGTGTAAATTGGAAGCTCTGGGGGATTTTTCCACATGTACTAACACATTGCCTACATCCCCTTGGATGCAGGTCTGTTACTGTAGGGATGGCTCATGTGTCACTGACAGTACTAAGCACCTCCATTCTCCAAGAAAGAAGAGCTGAACGCCTTTTGTTGGGGAGGGGAAAAAAAAAAAAAAAGGGAAAAAAGAGAAACTTGGCAACTTTGAGCTGATCGGAGGGGGAAGGAGGCAGCATCACCAGCACCCGTATTCACAGATGGCTGAGAATACAAATACCTACTTATAACACGGCCCCAGAGGTACCAGAAACTCACTATTGCCTTCAGGCCTTCTGGAGGCAGGTTGGCTTCCTGGATAAGTGGCTTTGTTGCTTCCAATGACTTAATCACGAAGAAGGGTGGCCATCAGTCTTGGGGGGATTGCTGGCAGCCACATAGAGCTGCTCTCCAATATTCCCTGGCTCAATCACCTCCCCAAGCACCATTATCTCCAGTCATGCACGGAGCTCATCTCACCGCTCCATGTAGATTCCCCAGGCACCGGCTTCCATACGATAGGTTTTTCTTTTGCCAAAAAAGACTGAACAACATTGACCTCCGCGTTCTGGCATCACCGCTTCTCATGGAACACGCGTCTGCTTTCACATCCAACTAGGATAACTGAGGTTGTTTTTGTTGTAATTCTGATACAGCTGCATGACTGAAGAGTCATAGATGGAGCTGTTATGGAGTAATTGACCTGGTCCGCTGCTCCCCAGAACGATGATCGCAAGCAGACCAGCTGAAGAGTGGGTGTGGAACTGGCAGAGCTAAACCAAGGGGTCCCCACCCCATCAACTTCTCCGTTCCCCAAGGGTCTCGCATTAATAAAAAAGGGTGTGTCGACATTACGCCAAGAAACCAGAGCGGGATTTCAGTTGCATAAAGCGGGTGAGCTGCTCTCATCCTTGCAGGGCTAGGGGTCTGATCCCAATGAGGGCAATGGAAAGATGCCCTGGGATGGAGCTCTTCCAATATCCGCATGGCAACACCATTTCAGACAAGCCCATTGAGGTATGTCCACCCACACCATACCTTATCATGCTTGTACTCCTGCTTTCTCCAACTATGCTAGGCACCCAAAGGGGTCCCTACAGCATTCGGACTCTGAGGCCCTGGATGCTGAGACACAGAGCATACCCACTGAGGGAGCAGAGTTCATGGTCAGCATTCCTTGGTGTAACCATAATACAAAAGCTACTTATAATTTGTAGCGTCCACCCTGGAGCTAAAAACAGAGACTTTTGGAATGGACTCAGTGCAGCCATCTGAACGGGTGCAGCTGCAAACCCTTGCAAACTTCCCATCAGCGCAGCGACAGCCAGCTGTGGGCTGCTCTGCTGAAGCTGGATCCAAGCAGAAGTCCAGCACTGCAGAGAAGGTAAGGTCTGTCTCAGAAGCCGTTCAGATTTTGAACCATGGTCTTACTCCAGATCAGGAAAAAACAAACTGAAAATACTGAGCTTTCTACAAAGAAGCAGCAGAGTCCAGGGCTGGGAGGGGAATAAATTAAAATAAAAAAAAGTAAAAGATCTTCATTTTGGGTCAATTGAGATGTTCCATTTCACTTTACACCACATGTATGTGCTTGCACGTATGAGAGTTGGGTACATTCTTTTAATTAAGACTAAAATCAAGGTAGCATACCATTAGAACATCCCAAATCACTTTTGCGACACCTAACATTTTACTCTGAAAACATATCTGAAATTGAGAAGTCTCTCCTCATTTTTAGGCCCTTCTTCCCTCACAGCCGCACACAGAAAACAGCAGAATGAACTTCCCACTTCACATTGAGGGAGAATTACAACTGCTATATCTCAGCCAGCCCTCCCTGCTAACAAATACATCCTGATCCTATCAATCCTTGCAAAACTTCTGGAATGGCTTTTGTTTATAAAGGCAAGACCTACAGCAGGACACTCAAAATATTTTATATTATGCTATGCTACAGTGCCTTCTTGACTGGCATGTTCAAAAACACTTGGAATAGATATGACCAAGATCGGAGCTCCCAAGCCTTCTCCTGTTGGGAATTCACATGCAAAGCCAGTAGTGATAAGAAAAGGAAGGCAGGACGGTGAAAAGATGATATTCTTATGAAAGGCATTGGGATTGTGCAGAAACAAGAACACCTCCCTGTGGGAACTATATCCTGTTTCATACATACATCTGTATTTAACACTTCACTGAAATCTCTTCGCAGAAGCACTGAGCTCTACAGCAGAATAGCCATTAGCATCAAAGGCTAATCCCAAGTGTCCCATGGAGGGGGGGGGGGAACCAAACAAAAACACCCCCACACAAAACACATTACTGCAATTTCCCAGATTCTGCTCTTCATTCATCCCCACAGGCAAAACCAAATATAGTTTGATCGTGCAAGCGCCTTCCCTGACAAAAACGTGAGGAGGAGAATGCTGGTGGCCGCATTTCATCAACAGTAGTTTTACAATTGGTTTTACCCTATTTCCTTCTGTAAGACCTTTCTTATGTTTCTGCTGCTCTTATCAGCTAAGAATCTCCCACATCATCTTACCAGCACAAAGTTATCTGCTATTCTCTCACTCAGCCCAACAAGTGGTTGTCCTATTGAAGCCATCAGCAGTACTTACAGCATCTCTGTGTCTCAAAAACAAAGGCAATGGTGTCCAAAATTGCTGGGCAGAGGAGGCACAGGGCTAGCTGCCTACCTACCAGACAGCTGTGTTGCAAGGAAAGATGAGGAAAGTCAACAATCCATGCTCATACCTCAGTTACCTGTCTCACAAGCAGGCTGCTGCTGTTTTGATAAAACAGCCTGTACTACATGTGCTAAGAAACAGCTCTCTGATGTCCATTAGTGCCTCATTTAATCACAAACCCCCAGTCTTTACAGGAATACAGAGTAATTTAAAGAGTCAAATTTGTGTCAGCCCATTAAACAGAAAATACCAAAGCAACAGAGCAAGACTATGTTCCCTTCCTAGTTTTGCAGCAGATTTTCCTGCTGTTCTAGTTTCCCACCTGCTAAGAGGAAAGCAAGAACATCTACCCAGAGTATGCAGAGCACCTAGAATGGAGCCCTTGCCTTAGCCCATTGTTGCTCCTGTAATTCAAACAGTTACTAGGGTCAAGAACAAGCCTTGGACATTCAGAATCTGCATATCACAAGCCCCATTTTCCAAGAAAATAAGCCACCTCTCCCCAGTAAGCACCACAACCTGACTTCAGCTCAGATCCTTCTGTAATGGAGCCTCTTCCACCAGACCTACAGGCAACCCAGTAGGAGCAGCTGTCTGCCTACAGACCTCCACAACATGATATAACAAGGTTGCTATACCCCAGGAAAAGTTGCAGCAAGAATCAGACCATCCTACCGACCCCTGCTTGGACAAGCTTAAGCAACAAGCTGATGATTTCTGCAAGTGACAGCACCAGTGTCACTGGGAGGTAAGCCCAGAATAGAAGGCTTTCTAAAAATTAAACTGTGCAGGCATGCAACCAGCTATTTGACGACACATCTTTTTTTATTTATCCCCCGGCTGCCGCACAGTCTGTATAATCACCAGCAACATACCAATGTACATGCACATACATTGTGCTTTTCAAAAAATAACTGTTGAAAAGCTGCCTTTGGGAAAACATCTGCAGCTATAGACTCTTATCCACTATCACACCATGCTCCAAAACTCCAGGCTCAGTAAAACAGATCAATGGATCTCCAGAATAAGGAAGAGGTCTACATACATAATCCACAGCGGTAGCTAAATTAAGAGTCCACTTGCTCTTAGCGATGTTTTGTAACTCTTTCATAAATGTCTAAAAAAAATTCGTATCTTACTTGGGCTGAAATAAAAATTTGGAGATGCCCATTTCTTCTCGTTGACTAAAGAGGGTCTGAAGTTAAGTGGGATGGAAGTGAGGTTTTACTCTCCTGGACAGGGAACAGTCACCTGAAGAGTTTGCATACACCAAACTCTGCCCTGCACAGAGTCACAGAATTTTTCTGCAAAAACACATCCCCAAAGCAGGCTGATGAACAGGTTCCTCTTACCCAGGAGCAAAACTGAAAGGGCAAGGGCAGACTTGGGACTTCAAGTCTTCAGGAAGCGAACAGTGAGAAGAAATGACTTTTCAACCAAGCAGCCCTTCCTCAGCTCTCCTTCACTGCCACCAAGGTGGTGAAGGCACCTAGCACAAGGAACAGATACCTGGACTAAATCAGAGCAAACAGGAGGCAGCAGGTTGCATCAGCACAGAATTCCGAATCAGCTAATTAGTTGCACTAATTAGTACAAACTGCTTCTGGTACCCAATTAAATCACTGACCTACCTTTTATCCTTGCATAGCACTGCAGGCACCTCTCAGGTGACAGCAAATGGGAGACAACATAGGAAAATTGTGAGACAAATCTACAGTTCCTGTCTCTGCTTTCTTCCCTCCAACAACTTCCCCAAGAATTTCAATTCCAGATCAGGGTCAGAGGACAAAACCTTGCTCAGCTTCAGGATTATAAAACACAACTTTAATCCTTGAATCAGCTACTGAGTCTTAGGCAGCGTAACTTGGCTTTGCATAAAACAAAACTTCTGTGGAAAAATCCCCAAATATTAAATGAAAGGAGATATCGGACAAACTTCCACATACAAGCATTTTTTTTCTTACTGTGAATCTTGGATCCTGAGAAGCTCAAATCAAAACTGCAGGTGATCTAACTCAAAAGAGCAAAGCAGAGCTTCCTCGTTTAGCACATTTCCTATGAAAAGGTAACACAATGTCAGAAACTGGCAATAGTGGAGGGTGAATGGTCTGCACTAGATTCCTTCCTTCCTCTTTAGGGCAGGAAAGCGCCCAAGTTCAGGGTCAGATGATGTGGCCCTGGCTCCAAGTCAGTTTTAATCAAATTAGCTTCCAGGCTGGCAGAAAGTAAGGCATAAATGAACTAGGCTAAACCTAACTACAAAAGTGAGAAAAAAAAAAGGCGCATCTAAAGTGTAACAACTGAAGAACTGTAACTCAACAGCCTACGTTACAGGGGAAATGTAAATCATCACACTAGTGGTGTCTGAGCCCAAAATTTGATGAATTTATGAACTATCAAGAGTGCAACAGGTTGGAAGCCCTGACTTCACAAGTGATCAGCCCCAGACTTTCAGGGGAAATGAAACCCTCCCCAGAATGTGCCCCGGCTTGGAGATCAGCATCACCAGGGACTTCTTCCTTGGCTCAGCAGAGAAGTACGATAAGGAAAGATTTGCTCACGTGCACATTTTTGAGAGATCTCAGTGTGTTCAAACTTGGCTATACTTCGGCACTTAAATACACTCCAGACCTGGATGGCTCAAAGGGACAGCATTGTTTGAGATCTCTAGACCTCCAGGAAACGAATGGAAAACTTTTCTGGTTAGCATGCAACAGGGGTCAAGGGCAGAACATGTGTACAGTGCGTGAGTGTCAAGATGTACATTCAGGAAAACAGATTTGTGCATCTAAGTTGGAAGGGTCATGGCCCGTCTATAATCACTGGGGGACCACCTCCTCCACCCTCATCACATAGCAGGGAGGGAAATGGGGGGACTTACATTCCCCATGCGGGCCAGGAAAACCAAAGTCATACATTTGCCCTTTCCAGTGCAAGATGATGGATGCAAAGCGATGCATAAAGCCAGCACAGGATACGTCCCTCCTTGCAGGGAAGGGTAAAGGGGGAAGTTGACTGGACTCAAGTGTGCAGCCTGCTCTGCCATCTGCTCCTGGAACAGTACGATTACTTACTGGCCATCACACAGGGTTTGTGGAAAAGTCACAATCTGGTGCCAGTCCTCACTGGTTGGAGTTTCTTGGGACTATACTTAGTCCTTTTGGGGAGGAAAGGGGTGTTACTGGTTGTTACTAGTACAAAAACATGTGATTCAATCAGTAAAGGCATTTGATTCCACTGGACCACAGTATCATGTGAGTCCTTTTAACAGCCATGGTTCCCCGTTTCTAACTTCCCAAGCATTTTGGAGCATTATTTTTCTTACTTACTGCATGCTACACAAAACATTGAATGAAAAGAGAGACTTGCTGCATGCTGAAATTTAGACCCACCGTGTCCCATCCAGATCAGAGCAAAACAGCTTGGGATTGGGAAATACAATCTGCTACACAACATGATTTAACCCATAAATCTATGATTTCACTGGCACAGCTGCTATTTTGTAACATCAGACTAGACATCAAGAAGGAAGGAGTCTGCTGGCACTGCGAAAGCCTATCATGTGGCTCAGCTAATTAAAAACTGACCTAGTCCATGATCATTAAGTGTTGTAATCACATGCCTGCAAGTGATTAGATGTAGAAACAGACACCCCCCGGCTCCTTGTTCCCACAGATCAGCAGCAGAATAAGTCTAACTCAAGGGCTCTGATGCTCAATCCTTTTTATGAGCACCAGGGCTTGGCTTTTGTCACAGATGAGGACCCGGGAGTTTTGACCGTTCATTGTTTCCTCTCGCTCCACAACCACGTTTTTGCCAGACGTGGAGGAGTCGGCATCGACTTCAGCTCCTCCGCTCTCACCAACAGACATTGCTTCCCTATTTCACCAAATGCTCTGTACTTGAACTGGATTGCAGCCAGGGTGCTAAGGCTAATATATCTTAAGCAGTGCTAGCAAGGTGATTTAGGTGGAGGTGATACCATCAGCTATCGGAGGACAAATTCCAGCCTTGGCACTCAATCCTTGACAGGTACATGAAGACAGAGAAATTGATTTTCAATTCTCTTGAAACTTTGCACTCCCTCTTACGTTAATCTCAGGAGTACGTACACTCAGCAGAATGGGAAAAGTTAATTAAGGGCAGATGAAAGATGATGGAAGTAGAAAAATGGATAAGAGGGGACAGATAAGAGGCAGCATGTTCCTTGGAGAATGGAGAGAGGAGGTTGCATCAAGAGCCCACGGCTTATGGGATTCTTCACCCTCAAAAGCCTTAAGTATGCCCTGCACTCAGAACTCTGGTTCACAGAAAAAATTGTGAAGGTGAAAATATCTTTTCCTGAAACCAGTAGGATATGCCAGAGAGTTACCACCATATCTCTTATATTGGCTTCACCTACGCACAACGAGCCACTCTGCCTCCATTCACCATGTGAAAAAGAAGAAATTCCTCTAAATTGGGACCGAAAAAAACCCCAAAACCCATGCAACCCAAACCACATAGGGCCCTTTATAAATACCTTTGTTTATCTTGATTTGTTAGATTCTGATTGCCTTAGTATTTTTACTCCCAGATATTTGGGTATTTGTTATGCTGTGGGGTTTTGGTGGGGTTTTTTTGTTTGGTTTTTTTGGGTTTGGTTTCTTTGAGTCTTCTTTAACTCTTCTCCACAGGTTGCCACTGAGATATCATGATCACAGTGTGATTCTGCAAAGTACAAAACATCTTCTGACAATCCAGTTTGCTGATTTTTCAGTTTAACTGAGCATCTCTTTTGTTACATATTCTCAGAAAGAATCCTTAAGTTAACTTATGTCCTCGCTTTATACTCCTTCCAATGACTTTAAAATTCACTATGGGGAAACAGCTCCAAAATATTAAAATGCTAACCCTCTTTATTTCTCCTGCCTCTGAATTCCTTCTTATTTTGCTGCTTCCTTTAAGGAGATGAATTTACTAGGATGGAAGACAACATTTCAGGCACAGGCATTCAGCCGATTTATATAATGGCAAGATATTTTCCATGTGTTTTGTATGCCTCTTAACACTTCTGTTTGCTTTTTTTGACCACTGTTGTGTTTGGTGCCAAAGGCTACATTGAGCAACCACAAAGAAGTTTAAGTACTTCTTCCCGATTAATATAATAAACTTAGAACAGAAAAATTGTAGAAGCAGCTCCAATTACTTCTTCTACTGTGGCTTACTTGGCATTTGTCAGTATAGAATTCATCTCCTATTAGCTTCTTTCAGCTTCCTCCTAGCACCCAAACAGTGCTCACTTCCAGCGCCACGTCAAAGTTGAAAATAAGCCAACACTGAAACCAGATGGCCAAAAGGCTACTGCCTTTTCCAGTCCTGCTGGTCTACTGATGGCAGCAGGATCAAGAAAAAAAAACAAATGGCCCAGTTAGAAGCATCATAAAATAACATATAATGCACTTCTCCAGGATTTGCTGGGTGTGAAAGAGGAAGGGAGTAAACACCATGGGAAGGAGAGCCTGCATGCACTTGGTACTTCTGCATTATCAGTTTTCTAGAAGTGAAGCCTTGGACTACAAGTCAGCACATTCACCAGCGGTATGTTGTGAATGCGGATGTGCTAGAACCAATTTGAAATTGTCCCCTTCTCGTCAGGAGGAACTCAAGATCTTTCAAGTATTTCCACGAAATCAAAAACCTGACCACTGCAGAGCAGCTTATGAGGAGGCCATTTAATCAGCTAATGGAAATCCAGGTTCAAATCACATACAGGAGGCTTTATAAAATTAGAGCACACCAGGAGAAAAGGTAGGGCCCAATCATTTACACAAAGAGGAGCATCGAGAAAGGCAGAAATTGTGTATTTGCATGTGTGTTGTGTAACACAAGTAGACTTCTACAAATACAGACAAGTTTGCCTTAAAGCCAAATCTTCCAATCTATGAGCTGCATTACTGAAAAGTTTCCTTCATTTTTAACCAGAACCCAAGTGATCTCTTAAAAAGCGTTGATTATTTTTTAGAATTAAAACTCTAGCATATGATGTCCCTTGGTCACCTGGTTCAGGGATAAAAAAACCAAACTATTTGACTTGAGAGCTCTTTCCTCCATTGGCATACTATGGAGAAGGTGGTCTCGGTAATCACATTTACCTATGCCTGAAAATGGTAGAATAATCTCCATAACTAAACACGATTGTCAAGACTGCTCCATCCAAAGCAAGCTGTGTGGCTGGACTGTTCTTAGACATACAGATTAATATCACACTTGTGGGTTGTTTTTTTTTTTTCCTCGAAAGCCTTCAGTTACAGGCTGCAGCTCTCATTGCAGTGCCAACATGAATGACATTATTTCTTGGAAGGACATGCATACAGACTGGCACAAAGTCAATAATTAGCCTAGATCATAAGCACTGTGTGTCAAGATTTCAACATATCACTCACTGGCAGTTCGCAAAACTCCCAGAGCTTCTACTGAAAGACATGTCACCTTCATGCCAGGATGCTACTTTCTACCCCACTGTGTGCCAATCACAAGTGAAAATATTGCAAATTGCAGCTGAGACACATGGGTAGGAGGGACATGTTTCCTATCTCATTCTTGGATTATTTCTCTTCAAGTCTCTCTGGACATGTTCCATCATTACTGTCTTGGCCATCCTCCCCTCTTTTTGCCCTGTATCCAGCCTACAGTTCTCCCCCCCGGCAATCCTCTCTCCTGGCAAAAGAGCTTCCTCCTCTACACCTCCTCCAAAGCAAAAGGAATTTTAGGTTTCTTCACCTGACTGGTTAGTCACATGTCTTCAAAGCTTGCCAGAAAGTCTCTTTCAAACCTCACCCAAGCAAAGCCCTTTTAATTGCTCTTCTGTGCTATTTCCTTGCACCGCATGCTACATAACATAAAAAGATACCTTACTGTTCTTGCACACTTTTCCTTTTTACTATAAAATGCAGTTCTTCCATCAGCCATAAAGCAGAAAAGCACTTTAATAGAAAGGCCAACTCCCAAGAGGCTGTTGGATTTACTGAGCATTGACAGGGCTCTTGGTGCTCTGCTAACACAGAAAAGAAAGAGGAGCTCCCTCTCTGAAAATGCTCATGATCTAAACTAGAGATGACAGGATTATGGCTGTGTTAAGCAGTGATCTGGCTCTCTACAACCCCCAGAAGATGACATGTTCCCAACCCTTACGGCACTTAGAGGCCAAATAGATGTACGGTATAAAACAAGCTCCAAAGGAAAGGTTTCTCGGAGAATATTTCTTCTTAGGTATTTAGGCTGCAGTTCAGCATGTTATTTCAGCATGAGCCTGGTCTCACTGGACATAACAAGGTTAGTCCCATGCCTTAACCTAGGAATGTGCTTAGCTCTACGGCTGAACTGTGACCTCCTAGATTTACATGGGGTCAAAACCCATGCTTGCAGCTGGGGGAGACCAGTGACTCAGAGAAATTCAGGATGAACCAAGATCCAACCTCCCAGCTCTGCTGGGCGTTTATGATTATTTTACGCTCTAACATCTCATTGTATGGTGTCATACAAGAACTGTGCGCATGCATCCAGCAGGCTCACTTTAAGGAGACCCAAATGTGCAAAACAAGCAACCGATTTCTTAAGCACTGATTTTGCATAGAATAGAAGCAGCCAGCTCTGGAAGCTTTATTCAAACTGACTTGTAGGCATTAAAGAGGTCCAAGGTTGTTACTACCCGATTAAGCAGCGATTCCCCTGCGTTCAGTCCTACTTCACTGCAAAGGTCAGTGCTCCACAGACTTCGCATTAGATATAGACCAAATTAGCGTTACATGCAACAGCGAAGATTGCATTAAACGAGAGTCAGCCCATCAAAAACAAGACAGAGTCAAGAAAAAAAGATTTATGCATCTTTTTCATACTCACTTAGCCTCTAACACCAGCAGCTCTATGCCAGTCCAATGACATTTCACAAGACTTAACTCCAAATGCAGAACTATTACATACCCCAGTGCAATAACCTAGACCATGCTCTCCACGCTGTGAAGGCAGAGTAACTTCCCAACAATATGGCAATAAATAGCACCAGGAGCTGCTGATCTACTAAACAATTACTTATTTTGAAAAACCAAACATGATACAGATCCAGCGTTGGGTCCCACCCTTCTGTATCCCAGATAACCAGGTTCTGAATGGTTTTGGTTTTTGTTTTTGGGGTTTTTTTTTGTTTGTTTGTGTGGGTTTTTTGTTTTGTTTTCTTTTTAAGTTTTTGCACGAGTTTGAGCCCTGGGGGGTCCTACTAAACAGGACTAGAACGTCCCTCTATTAAAGGAGAAAAATCCTGCATTCCAAGCTACTTCCATTTGTTCCTGGCACAAGTCAGTGTTTCTTACTTTTAAGAACCCAACCCTTGTTTGGGATATTACCTATACGAGGTTAATGGAAACATACCCAGAATCCATACTGCTTCTGGGACCAGAAGGGAGGGAAGAGGCATCCTGTGATCGTTGCAGAGACTGGCACTTTCCCTAGGTAAGTTGTTCTCACGTTCTTCTCGCTCTGCAAATAGCAATCCTGTTGCACACGCAAAATAAGTGTGCTTAGAGACTTTTATCTTAGAAAAGAATAAATGCTTTGCTTTCTGATAACATCAAAAATCTACAGAATGGGAAAACTCTAGGAAAAAACCTAAATACTATAAAATCCCGGAAAATAATTAATAGATTTTTCTGTGCTTTCATAATAGCATTCAGTTGGGTAACCATAAAAAGTGATTATGGTAATAAAAAAGGATGAATAATTTATTATAAATCACAAACTGTTCCCTTCCAGAATTCTAAGATGACTACATGCATATGAAAATAATCTCTTAAATGTGTATGCTTGCTTTAGCCATTGGGCCAGAAAACGTCTGCCATTCTTTATAGTTTTATTGGATTTCTCTTCCAAAATTTTCCTAGGGAATTGAATTAAAATGGAAGTATAAACCTGATCATATTGGCAGCCCACTGTATCTGCAAGGGTGGTTAACCTAAGTCTTCCCATTTACTTAGCACAAGGCTCAGTTTTGTTGTCTGCTGCATTTCAAAATGCACAGAGCAAGTTGGGGGAATTGCACATTGACCCCTCTCCCCAATAGCAGCATCCTCTCAACAGACAAAAACTGATATCCAGTATACACTTGCTTGCAAAATTTCTGCAAGAGCAGCATCCAGAATTGCAAGCATCTTTTTTGTACAGACTGACCATCACAGTGACTGTGAACTGTTGAGAATCAGGGAATAAATCAGTTATTTGCAAGACACCACCACACCAGAATCTGAGAGGAACTTTTCATCATCGAGAGCTGAACAAACTGTTAAAAGCTTTTACAAACCTTGGTGTTATTAAAAAAGAATGCAAACTCCTGTGGCTGCTTCACACGAAGGGGCTGTTCTGGTTCAGTTACCCAGCCTTGCCATAGCCTGAATCCATCCTCTCTCATCAGCAGCAAGTCGAGTTCCAGCTGCAGCCCACTACAGTCCCAGTCTCCATCGCCAACACATTACCATTCACTACACCTGTATTTGCTAAACAGAGACCCTTCCATTTTCAGGAGTTTTCTCCTAATTCAGGCACTGAGGAGCCATACTCAGCACATTTATCTAACAAGAAAAATGTGCAAGTTCCCTAACTCTATTCAAACACTTTGATGCATTTGTTTATGTAAATACAACCTCTGAGCATCACCTTTAACCCACGTCCCAAACTTCTACTTGGTTCTGTCCCCACTTTCTTTAAGAGATGGTCTTTTAAGAGGTAGTCTTTTCCTTTAGGCCATACCACGGTCCCATGAGAGGTCTACATAAGAAACTGTCATCTTCTGTTAAGCATCAGGTAGTCTCCACTCCTTTCACCAAAGGAAATAGGTCCTCTCTAACTTCTCAGCTACGCAACGCTGCCACATCTCAGCCCAAGCACACCAGTGCAAGGCATCTTTCACACTGGGAAAAAGAGACCTTGGAAGTTCTTCAGAGGCTTCCACATGTGAAAATAAACATCAAGAGTAGGAAAAAACCCCATGAACTTACAAATAGGCTTTTCATGGGTCACTCAATAGATCCATGGTCTCCATGACAAAGCATAAAAGAGAAGGGGGAAGAGAACAGAGTTGCTGCTCATCAGGAGAATGTGACAAGGACCAGCAATAGGCCAAGCCCTGAACAGGAGGCACAATAATCCAGTGGTTACTAGTTTAGGGTGAATGTTCCTCATTAACCAAAGTCATTCTCTCACCATATCTGCTGATGGCAACAGGCTCCACAGAAGCCCTGAGTTACCATAACACCAGGATTACCAATGAGTACAGACAAAAGAAAAATAAGTGAAGCTGCTTCCAAAACAAACAGCCATAATTCAGTATTTGAGACTTTGCAAGTTACCTATTGAAAATAGTAGAAGCTAGATCTTAAAAAAGTGTAACAGCCTGGTTTGGATTTCACAGATGTTAAAAGTGTTCGCAATCTGGAAGTAAACTAGGCTAATCTAAACCATAAATACGAACCATCATTTGGATTATATCTGTAACACTCTGGTTCAATTCACAGCTTATTCTTCTAGAGTTCAACAAGCGACATATAAACCTTAGCGAAAGAAAAAGAATTTTGTTAGTGTCTAGTGTAATCTACTATTAAATAAGTACTCACACAATCCATAATAAAATTCAATTTATTGTAGTTTGTAAAATGTGATTCCCCACCTTGATAATTAAAAAGATATTGTAATAAAAGTCTTTAGTCCTCATGTGCTCACATTTGTTAAGATCTGATTTTTATCCAAGCAGAAGGATTATAAGAATATGGAATTGCTGTTACAGCCTTTGCATGCAAACACAATGTTAGAGCACACAATTTTGTGTTACTTCCGTAACAGGCAGGAAATTTAGAGCTCTGAGCCCTCAGCAGCCACCTGAATGCTGCTGGACCAGCCCAGACCCACCATGGACCACAACAGACAATCACGGACCAGTCCTGTACTCAGTGGCGTGAGCCTGGTTTCCCAGCAAGGACACCGGGGCATCTTTCAACTACACTGCTTCCATCTGAAGAACTCTGCACCAGCTCCAACGTACACAGACCCTTGGTCTGAACAGGATTAGCGCCACTCTTCTGCTTTAGATTCAATAGCAAGCTCACAGCAAAGGCTTTGGAATTCAAGTAACAGGCAGAAGAATCAGAGGTGCAGTACTGGCCCTACATGGTTAGCTAATACCCAGGATCTTCTTGCCTGGTTTCCAAGAGAAAGAGTCAAGTAGCTTCCTGTTTAACTGAAAAATGTGCACACAAAGTCATTTTTCCCTGACTCAAGTAGGAACAGAAGGAGAATTTCCTCGCAGACATTTCCAAGCCTACCTTCATAGCCAACACTGCCTGAGAAACCTCTCATTCTCTTGGCATCATCTCGGGGCACAGCACCATCGCTTCTGTGGATTTTTCCTGGCTCATTTGCCACTTCTGACACGTACAGACTTGCACACCCGCAAGCCAGTCAGGGTTCCAGCCCTGTACTCGCAGCTGCACCCTGGGAAAACCCTTCAAATTACCCTGAGTTAGTTCAGATTCAGGTTTTCTGCAAGGCCAGTGCTTTGAGTGGTGCTTTCTATTGTTCCAGTTATCTTGGCCAAAAAAAAAAGGTTTGATTGTTTCTTCCACCAAGCTGCTGCTGCGAGCAGAGGAGCTACCAACCATTGATCAAGAGGTCTACTCTGGAAGCACCATCCTCATAAGCAGTGACTGATGCAAGAAGTCTACTGGAAGCAAAAATGGGACCAAGTGTGGTTAAACACCATCAATTCAAACTCACCGCTTGACAGTGAGATCTTAAAGGGCAGACGCTACACCTCACACACAGCCCTGCTGAACGGGACCCTGCGCTCCAGAGGCTCACCCATGTGGAGAATGTCTCTGGCTTATGCAATTCCATTCCCCTTATGACTTCCCTTGGCTGAACGCAGCATCCTGGATCTGAACATCAAATCTCAGCCGTTGGAGTAGAGTGCAAAGGGAACCCGACTGCAAAACATAAATCCTTCATCCCTTCCTAAAAATCAGGCAAACACACCCAATTCTAGAAAGTGCCCAAACTGAATGTTTATTTAACATGCATTCCTCCATCTCATAAGAGATTAAATACATCTAGCTAGACAAACACTCCCATAACACAGTTAAAAAAAAAAAAAAGACTCTCTCCTTCTACAGCAACAAAATTCAGAGGCACCAGAGAAGCAGGGTTATAAGCCTCAAAAGGTTTAAGTCTTACCCCTAGATTATTTCTAAATATGTTGAGAAAGCAAGTACCCCCCAGTCCACGCTGATTCCCAGTACAGGTTTTTCTACAACAGCACCCTGCCCATTGCAGCATGGTGTAACCAAAGTACGCGCCACACAGTCATCTCCAATTTGTCATGTCCAAAGGGCATTAATTTGTAGGTGCCATTATTATAGCACCAGTCAAAAAGCACTACAGCATTTCTAATCCACATGCCAGGATTATACATCGTGGTCTGTAATTAAGTTTGTTCATATCTAGCCACATGCTAAAGAACATCTCTCTATAAAGCACCCAAGAGCTTTAGGCTGGATAACTTTACTCAAGTAAGTGTCCCTGTAGAAAGAGAAGACAAACTGTTAGCTAATTGAAAGAGTAGTTAAGAGTAAAACGCGACAACAGATGGAGACAGAAGAACACAAGGACCACTGGTACTGCATGGAGACTGCAATTTATTATACAGAGCCCAACCAGCAAAACGGTTGGGTTTTTGCACAGCAACAGGAAGGAAGATCATGCTAAAAGAGCAGCACAGGAGAGAACACAGGCTTCTCTCATTTGTAGAGTCTATGGCAAACCAAGGACTTCAACTTCACTATGCATTTGAAACAGTCCCACTACAGTGACAAGCGATGACGAAAAAACCCATCAACGTGTAATACACATATTAATGTTGAATCTTTTCTTTTGGGCGTATTCTGAAATTGCGTTCTACACCTTAGTCTCCAGTTTCTGGCACGTGAGCCCAGTTGCTGCCATCTGCATGCAAAACACTAAAGTCTATGCTAGCTACAGCATGAGAGTCAGGAAAGCATGCAAAACCTTTAGGCTTTTCCTTCCCTATCAGAATAAAGAAATTCATTCAGTGTATTGGACTATGAAGTATAAGAAGAGTGCTCGTTCATTTACACATTTTGAAATATCAGTACACAAAAGCCTCTACAGCCATCACGCCACACAGAACACAAGGAGGAAAAAAGAACAAAGCAACATGTGGTGGCAGGTCAGTCTTAATTTCTTAGTGACACTCCAAAAGTTAGGTCTAGTTTGGAAAAGGATTTATCATTTCCAGCTCATGTCTGTGCTGCACACAAGAGGGCACTGTTCTGTAGGCTCAGGGGATAAAGCAGCACAAATTAATCATGTGCTGCAGATGAAAATTGTTGTGCTAGCGCCAAGCAATTAGACCTTCTCTGGAGAATTAACTGTGTAGCTAGAAGCAAACCTGCCAATAAAATCAGCATCTTCAAACACCTTAGGTGATCCTTCACTTCAGTGACCAGCATTACCCTTCCTCCCCCACCCCCCAGAAAAAGACAAAAAAAAAAAAATCAAGCCACTTATCTTACCATAATTATCAATATTATCATTTTTCAGACATTACAAGACTGGAGCTGACTCCACACAGGACAACAGCTTTCTGCTGCGGGTATCTGTACTGCAAAAACCAGGGGTGACAGAAACTACATACAGCGTAAAGACCTTCAGAAGACTCACAGGTCCAACCCAGGCTGGATGAGCCATTCAAATTTAGCTCAGTATTTAAAGTTTAAGCAAACAGATCCCAAAACTCTCTGATTAAATCTAGTGGTAAAGTAACTGGTTAGAAATCAGAGTGACACTACAGTGTCTCAAACTTGGACATCAGGCAGAAAACAGGAGCCGACATTTCAGGTGTCTTGGTCTACTAAGTGGATGCAGAAGAAACAGAAGCAGGGTTCTAGCCAAAAAAGCAAACTAGCAGGCAGGTGTAGCGAAGGTTAGAAAGCACGCAGAGCTGTAGTTGCTTAGGACTAAGTGCTGGTGAAGTTTATTCATTTTAGCAAAATCATTCCAGATTTACCTTGCCATGGACCACATGGACTATGTTTTGCTTTTGTCCCCAGACTAACACCCTTTCGTTACCTGCTGCATTTGTGACACATTGTCTGCCCTCTAAGCACAAAAGCACAGCATTCATTATAGCCTTCCTCCCCTCCTCCTTCTCCTGCAACTTCCCTAAACAAAATTAACAGGAAAGGGTATTTTATTATTTAATAAACAGGCATCCTCCTTCTGTCAAGTCCCAGGTTTAGTCTTCTGTATTTCTCCTGCAGCACGTGTTGACAGATGCCGCATTCCTCACGCTGCCATGAATTTCTGCAAGGAGGGAAAGACAGAGGCAGACTATGGCCTTGAAACATAAGCACGGCAGGAAATTGCTATCTGTTCATTTGGTATAAAAAGAAACGTATGCACAGCTTCACTGAAGACAATAATGTTCCTACTGAGGAACCGAGACCAATGCCTCCGTATCAGTTTACCTGCACCCCAGAGCATTTTATTTCCCTCCTCATTCATATTTTAGCTTTCAAAAATCTTATAGGTAAGTGGCCAAATCCCCTATCAGTCTAGTCATCGTGTCTAGTTTTTTGTGTGTTTTTTCCTCTTTCTATGCTAGAGGATCAAGCGAGCACCAAGCCACAGGAACAGCAACGCACTTGGAGTCGGGCATCCCAGCCCCACTATTGCCCGCCGTGGCTGGGGGCTCAGCCTGTCGCTGCCATCCTGGCAAGCGCCACACTCTGCCGTCCTGGTGACCACAGGCAGCTCGGCACATCCCTCTGACCCACTTACCCCCAAAGGGACTTCGCAGCAGAGTTAAGTGTTGTATAAAGCCTCTGGATTAGAGGCATCCTGCGAGTGCCAAGTTGATCGTCCAGTGGAGGCTTTTCTTAAATTAAATAACCTGAAGATGTTCTCAGTCCAGCAGTGTTGTGTGTTACCAAGGACAGAGTGCACGCCTGGAACAAAAATCTTTTGTCCTTAGGTAGCCCATGAACTTCCTGAACTCATCCAAGCCTACGAATCAGGAGTTCATCTCTATATGCCACACTGAGGGATATTCATGTCTCCCTTGCCAATGCTTTGTATTACTATGGAGTCATTATATCATCATCTGTATTTCAGAAAGATGTTTCAAACATCTGGTTAGCTTTAAATGCACAAAACCACATGCACGCACCAGTATTTTTCACATTAATCTGCTTCTCCCGTGGTTATGCGAGAACGCAAGAGCAGATGAACCTCAATAACTCCTGATTGATGATGGACATTCTGTTTACATTTCAGCTGACAACACTAAGGTATTTCCTCTCCAGCTGCAGCCAAACAACAACAACAAAAAAAAAAAAAGAAAAAAAAAAGAAGAGAGAACCCCTAATCATGAGTCACGGACTCTGAGCCCGCTGTCTCCGGGCCACATGAGCTACAGAGGTAATAATATCACAGCAACAAATGCGCAGCATTCTTCATCCGTATTCCAAAGGGATGCAGATGGATAATATTATTTTACCTATTGCTTAGAGGCACTTACCTCCAATCTGGAAACCATTTAATGCAATAGAGCTAATTAAACTTGCTTACTCAATTCTATGATAATAGAAGCAAAATGGAATTTGACTGAGAGGCAAGATGGGCACCTTGCAACCTACAAAAAACCCAAGCAAAAACACAAAAACATTCTGCTGTTTTCAGGGACTCCAGGGAACAGAGCATGACTGGGATCAACCCCCCAGCTTTATCACAATATAGGGTATCACTAGGTTGGAACAAGAAATCATCACAAGTCATGTATCTGACCTGAAAATATTCTTCCCTGTTTTTGCTACACAAAGCCTAAAAAATATTTGCTTCCCCAAAATAAAGTATTTCTTTTGCTAAGTGAATAAATGGGTTTGGTAGGTGGGGGATTTATTATCACACTCTCCCTCATCAGAACTATCTCTTCTGATAGAACACTGAGAAATGTGACAAGCAGAATGGTACCTACAGAATCAGACAGATGTGAAAGGAAGGAAAAATCTACCCCGAGTTTCCCTTGCATTGACAAAACCAGTTTGCCTGTGTTTCAGAGCTCCTGGAGAAAGGCATAAAACTGCCCTTGATTTAAAAAAAATCATTCTGTAACACACCTAAAGATATCTAACAACCAGCTGGTTTACTTGACCAGTCTTTCATCTAAACGTTATTTTCTGTGATCTCCAACGAGAGAAAAAGCCAAAGCTATGTAGCTGGTAATGAGCATTAGCCCCAAGTGCTTCAGTTCCTTTGATGAATGTGCTAGGGAGACAGCAGACGAGGTGGGTTGAGCCAGCACTGCCTGTTGCAACGCTCCAGCCAACAAGGATATTATCATGGTTGCAAGTCTCAATCTCTCCTTTTAATCTCAAGGAACGCCAGTCCTTTCCACTAGAATATAACAGGCTTCTCAAATGCATTTATTCGTAAAGCTTTGAGTCCTGAAGGGACCATGATATCATCGGTCCTGACCTCCTGCATCACCCTGACCATTACATTTCACTCACTCACCCGGCTGTATAAACCCCAAGAACTAAAGCCCTACAATTAAAGCTTCATTTGGGTCCTGGCTAAAGCACCCCTCCCGTGCACGCAGGCTTGATTTGACAAGCACCAAGAGACAGTAAATCCTCCGTGGCATTCATACTCAGAAACACGTGCTTTGTATCTAAGTTTGAATGTGTTAGGGTCTAGCTTCCAGCTAGGATTCTCTCTATATCTTTTCCTTTTTTTTTTCCAAAGTTTTCTCTATTAAAATGATCCCAGTGCCTAAATACCAAGTCACTTCATTTTTATTTTTTTTTCATAAATTCAGTAGATTAAAAGCTTTTAAATATCTTGCTTTCCCCAGCTTTCAAAACATTTTTCTAGCCCTTTTCCACATTGACTTTTATTTGTTGACATCCTTTTGAAAAGAAAGAAAAAAGACCAAACCCACACGCTTTGGTGGGAGAACACAAGGCTCTCCTGCATACACGTCCCAGCATTACACTGGTCTTTTTTTTGCCAGCCTGATACACTGGGAGCTCATTCTGCCTTTCACAAAGGCATTTATTTCTGCAGCACAGCCAGCAGTGCCATCGGTACCGCTTGCCTGCCTTGTTCCCAGATGTAGAGCTACATCTGCATCAAAGCACATTTTATTTCCGTGGGCTGAGCTTACCAAGCCTTCCAGACCACAGGGCATTACTTCTTCAGTCATCACTATGCACTTCCCAGCCAAAGCGTGAGCTGCACAAAAGCTTCATCAGCAGTAATTTTATCATGACTTTAGGTCACTGATGAGAGGATGGAATAACAGCGCGCCAAGCTCCACGAAGCCCAACAAGCAACCTCTCATTTCACCAGGGCTCCCCAGTGATGACTTTTTTCAGATGTATCAGCCAATTCTTAATCCATTTGGTGTGTGCGCTTTATGCTGCAAAATGCTAATTGCTTTCTTCAGATACACATCCAGCACTTCAGAAAAACATCCAACTTTATTTCAGCTACCTTTGTCAACCAAGTCCTTAAAGAGTCAGGCAATTTTTGTTTGACGGTTGATCCCCATTTAAAAAGTGTCCACCAAAACCCACATTTGTCTGCAGAACTGTAACTGGAAGAGCTTATTAGTGCTTTCTTCTCCACTACAGGAAAACTCACAGGGAAACAGAGAGCAAGCAATCAAGTAGCGATAGTTTACTCGGTTGTGAAGCCCAATCTACCCAAATATCAAAGGCAACAGCTGCTTTTCCCAGTACTTTGCAAGGAGAGAAGCAGAAAACCAGATAAAAGTGTCCACCGATGCAGGGCACTCAGAGCAGAGAATTTGGGTCCCAAGAGATAATCATCATTCAGTAACAGGTCTCTAGAAGCACAGGCATTAACTGGTAATTGCTTCAAGAACACTCAAAACAAAGGGAAATAGAGTCTTCACGTTTCCCTGATGTTGGTTGCTTTCATTTTTCTCCCAGACTTGATGACCAAAGGCTTAGGCAAATTATAAGTCTTCCCAACTTGTTTGCCAGTTGCCCACCAAACAGCGATAAACATTCATCAAGTCTCTTTGGTGAGTAATCAGAAGAGAATTCGCAAGCGGCCATGCGAGCGCTCTCAACATGGATTCTCTTGTGAATATTTACTCGCACAAGTATGCAACGTGATGTTGCTTTCCCACAAGTGTTCTTGCCAACGCAATTTTTGCTCATCCAAAGCGGTTGGGGAATAAACAAAGAAGTGTGGTCAAAAAATACCAGCAAAGCAGATCAGCAAATTCTAGATGGAAAAATATTCACGGAGGATGATCCTGACCGTGTGATGGGGAATGGCTCGGTGCCTTTGCACTACATCATTTTCCCTGCGTAGGGCAAGAGGGCAAATTTGACTCACTTTCTTCTCCCCTCTCTACTTTTGCAGCCACATACTTATTTATAAGCGGAAATAAAGGTAACATATAGTAGTAAGTACCAATAAGAAAACATATGAAAACTATCATGTAAATGGGTGAAGTACTTCACGCTGTTTAATCATATAGCCAGAACTCAGCATTGCCTTGGGCTCTGTGATCATCAGAGCATGCTATAACTTCAACGTGATGAAAAGAGACTGGGGATCAGTTCGACAAAAGTATTAAAGTATTTCAGACACTTCAGAAATGCAGGATGTCTCAGGTCACACATGGGGCTATTCCTCCTGACATGCTATGTCAGTGATAAGAAACAGCTGGGAAGTCGATTGCTTTTCACAGGCACAGTACTCACAGTTGGGAGAGCACAACCAAAATCAGCAGGGACACCGGGGTCCTTTACCCAATCCCCATCACATGCTCCTTGAGCGACTGGAAATAAAGATTCTGGAATTTGCAAGGCCTCCAAGTACCATTTGATTCACTCTGAACAACAACATCCAGTCCCTATTTCCAAGGGCCCCGTCACCCCCCAGTTCCCATGAGCAGAAGCATCTTCTTGCAATTAAAAAAAAAAAAACCAACAATTTGGGATGCCAGTGGGAGAGGGGCAAAATAAGGAGCCCAGTCTCCTGAAAGCAAGATTAAAATCCAAACACAGTATCTATTAGAGCACAGAGAGCTTTCTGAAGTGGCATTAAATGGAAAGATAGCACAGATAGCACAAACATGCAATGAAAGAAAAGAAGTACCTGGTGATGGTGTTCAGGAGATGAATTCACACAGGACAGAATCAGCCTGTTGAATCAATCCTGCCTGGAAAGAGAGAAGTAATTAATACTTTTTCAGAACTTAAAGATCTTCCATAACTGAACAAAATAAAGATCAGCTAACTGGTTAAAACTTTCAACACTTATTAAGCACACTTATTCATTAAGAAGTAGAGACCTTGGGTTTGTTTTTTCTTTACACCATGAACTTTTTTCTGTCCTATACAGGAAGTTATTAAGGTTATTTAATAATTATTCAGCCTTCTTTTATTCTCCAAAAGTATTTTCTTCTAACAAATACAGTGCTTGAAGAAAAATCTGAAATAACCTTTAATAAACCCTAAAATGCAAAAGTTTCATGAACAGGCTTCTTCAGCAGCTGGTTCCTTCACATCAGTATGAAGTCTATCAGGCAATTTCTTGGTAACATTAGCAACGACCACGCATCTCATTCACTCCTCCTTTCTTTTATTTTGTTTTAATAATCTCAGCATTTAAAAAGAAAAAAAAAATCAAATATTTAAACACCTAAAACTTCAGGGACATGGTTCTGATTGCCATTAACATTCTATAAGCGTTAAGTGGCTTAGCAACCAACCCCTTTCACTACAGCAGCAAGGACAAGGTTCAAAATCCAAATGCCACCAAAAGCCAAGTAAGCTCCTCATCCATTTGAGACAAGACTGTCTTTACCTTCCTCTAAAGTGAGCAGACACAAGCGACAGCCTTGCCTCGGGAGCCTCCAGCCCCTGGGGAAGAGCTAGTCACCACCAGGACAAGGCGTGCTTACCTCATCGCTGCCGCCTGAAGCCTGTGCTACCAGCTTGTGTTGTTTTATCCACAAAAGTCTCCAAACACTTGATGCATCTTTTTAAAATCTCAACACCCAAAGGCTCCTATGTCAGCGAATATTTTAGCTACGCCGGTAAAATTAAAGAATAAACCCCAAGCCACTGGGGTTGCAGAGAAATCCAGAATGCAGGTACGGATTTTACCTAGAACCACAGCTGTCAGAAAGCAAGCTGAAATACCCTACATTGATTTATTATAAATCTCATGATTTTTAGCAACCGACTCATGATTTCTAAGTGTGCAGGGCTGGAAGAGTTGCAAATCCTTTTGACTCATAACATTCGCGGGGGAATCCCCAACTGGCCTTCGTTCCCCACCCACTCAGGGAGTGCTGATGCAAAGGCGGCTTTTACCAGGTTCATAAACACGTCTGGAAGAGAACGTGCCTCCCCGTTCATTATGGCCAGCAGAGATTTCTTTGTCAGCGTATCTATGGCAAAGCTATTGCACAATAAACAACATGTAAGTGTCCCGTTAAAATACGGCCAGTGTTTTGAAATCATACAAAGAATGCTGAAAAGATAAATATTTATGGGGTTTGATGAACTGCAGCACTGTGCTAATGAAATCAAGACTTTAGAAATGTGCTTGGAGTGTCCTTTACCCAAAATGAGTAAGACTTCACTGTAAATATTGCTATTCAAAGAAACAATTTATACGCTGTCTCAATGGCAGAGAGTGTACACATGGTAGATCAAAGGCAGACAGTGGAATCTTTTAATCGAGCTGCAGTGAGAAATACTAAACCTACCTGTCTAACCATTGCCTCCTCCTTAACATTGCTTGGCCAGCAGTGACAAGGTGCACTGCTATCATCGGCGCACACGCGTAGATGAACACCTGAACTATGGCTAATCCTAAGGAGCACAGTATTCATTTCAACTCCATTTCCCCTGGTTTAGGATGCTGCCCGAGATGCAGACGAGGAGGAGAGCCCTTTCGGGAAGGTAAGATGACAACCACAGAGATTACAGGAGTCGAGCTGAGGAAACCCTCCTGCGTTCAGCAATCAAATCCACAAGATCGCAGTAACTTCCATGCCTTATTTTTAACCTCAGTTTAAGGATGGGGAGGCCAGCAGCATTAGGAAGCTAACCCCCGAAAGAGCTTTGAGATTCTGCAGGGCAAGAGTTACAACTGCAAAGCAGCACCGAGTCTCAGCTCCTTTCCAGTGAGCCCTTGCTGCAAATTCACAGGCTGGACTCTTTCACAGACATCCTGTTTTTCCCACCCTGTAAAATCCTATTCCAGAAATTCCATATAAACGCCTTTCACATTGCATTATATTCCCTCAGCAAAAATAAGCCAGATAAGAAATGCCTGCCTACAAGTGTTATGATCATACTTTTAACACATCTGAACTTCAAAGAGACCAAAGAGAAAAACCACTCATCCCAGCAAACATTTGCTATACAGCCCCTACCACCAGTGTCTTTTAGGTGTCTGATAATCAAGTTATGCCATGAAACACGTGCAAATTAACAGATTCCCCAGCCATTCTTAGGTGGCCGATAAGCTTCTTAACACCACTGACCTTCTAAACCCCCAAAACGATCAGTGAGCGAGATTAGAAAGAACCGAAAAAACCATATGGTAGCACATTTGAACACAATGGTTTTGAAAGGAAATAAAAGCTCTCTGTAGACTCCACATCCTCTAAATCCATTCTGCGAATAGATAAAAGCCACATTGTAGTTGAGTCTCCACCTAAACGGCTAAAGCAAAATCTAGGTCAGCGTGCTCTCATAGGAACTGATATATTAATCAGCGGCGCTTCCAAAGGGGTTTTTGACTAATGCAGTGTTTTTATATAGGAACTGGCAGCCACCACCTTTTGCAACTCAATACTCTCTCAAAGGCTCAAAGAGCCAAAAGTTACACTCAAAAAGTGCTTTTAAGCTGGTTGGAAAAACAAGGCTGGCTTTGCCCTTACACAAAGAAAAGAAAAAAAGGAAAAAAAAAACAAACAAAAAAAGAAAAGATTATGCTATGCATTGGTAACAGCAGCTCCAACACAGCACTTCCTACCCAGCACTTTCAACAAGAGGGGTGTCCTCTCCTTGCAGGTGATGACAATCCATTTGCTCAAGGTCCCACAGTAAGTAGCTGCAGACCCAGGAGTGTAGCCACTGGACTGGGACTCCCATCTCCGCTGTAAGCTGCAGGCACCCTAAGTCTGCACTGTAACTATTTAAACTGGGAACCAGTCACAGGAAGTTTTCTGTGGCACTGGATTTAAGCAGGACCATCTTTGCTGGCTGGAAATGAAGTTTCTCATCCTAGTTCTTTGGGACTAGGACTCAGGACATGGTTCCTCTTGGCTGCATCAAAGGAACTTCACATTTTCTGCCCAAAGAGTCCACAGAGACATGTATTAGTTCTGACAATATTTGGTGGAAAAGAATCCGAGGTCTAGCGTGAGCCATTTGCTGCCTCCAGAGAGATGGAGGGAGGCAAACTGGTGGGAGGGGGAGCCTTTTCTATCCAAAAACAAATGTTTTGTCTCCATTCCATTCAGAAGAAGGAAAAAAAAAAAAAAAAAGAAAACACCCTCGTACTAAAAGGTCTTGTTTTCATTCCCTTGCAGAACTCAACCACACTTTAAACCTCTATGTTTGTACAAAGCAAATTTTTGTTTTCTGGTCATTTATAACTTTCACTCTATCATCAGCTCCCACTGCTGAGGCGCAGGTGACGCCACAGGAGGGGACACCCAGGGGAGTCTCCAGCATGCTGGAAGCCACTGCAAGGGAGCCCAGAGCCAGGAAGGCTTTTACTCCCTGGCCCTCCAGCCAAAGGGATGAATTACCTTATTTCCACAAGAACATAAAAAGCTTTGACTATAAAGACAACTCCTGAATGTTTTTGGCTTCTATAAAGAGAAAAAAAAAAAAAAAGAAGGCTAACCTTTCCTCTCTCCCCGCAGCCTCACCTTACAAAACCAGGATCCAGCTCCGTTCCCATCTGAGCTTTCCACCCTCCTCCTTCTCTCCCAGTTGCAGCCCCAAAGTCTTTTGGCCCTGCAAGATGCAGGTTTTGCCCCAGCTGAGCTCCTGCACAGTACCATAGCACAGCAGCAGCAAGACCTGAGTCAGAGAAAGGCAAGAAAGTGGGGATGGGATGGAGGGAGAATGACATTTTCACCCTATTTTAGCAATTCTACAGCAGCTGAGTGTGCAGGTTTGGGTGCCAATTCTGCCTTCCCGGGCCTGGATGGGGCAATCCTCCCACGCTGCCCAGTAGCACGTGCCCTTCACATCTGCATTTTCATTCTGCTTAGGTAATACCAACAACTTCCAGGGGTTTCCTTAGTCAAGGTTAGCATTGTCACGTGCCAAAAAGCAGCTAAAAGACATTTCCCTCAGTGCACACCAGCGCCCAGACCATACAGAAGGGAGCCATTGGGGCTCTGTTAAACCCCAACTCCTGTTTGAGAAAGAAACGCTCCCAGCGTGTTGCTTATCTGCACAGCACTGAGATGGGAGCGCTCACCAGAGAGAAACAAGGAGAGAATCGCAAGCAGCATCAACTCAATTATGCATTTCTGATTACAGCCATTTAAGAAAATGACATAACAAAATTTATTACAAAATTGGTTGCACTGTCTCCACAGATGCCTGACATTGCTCAAGTTCCTCCTGAAGGATACAGGTGCTACTTCACACAGCTGCGCTGTGAGCCTCAGGGGACACAGTAGGTGGAGAGTCAAAAGCACTTATGATCTGCTACCTTATACGTCAACGAGAAAGAAAGTCCTGAAGGGCTAACATCCCCCAGCCAGCCACTCTCTGCCCACCGAGAGCAACGATGAAGTGATTGCATCCGACTTCCCATCCTGTGTTTAGCAAAGGGTTTGGTTTTTCCATTTGCATCAGTTTTATGTCCCTGTTGCTGGTTTTATTACATGTATCTCCTTCATTCTTCTGACCCACTATCTTCTCCAGAGTCTGCAATCCCACTGTATGAGCTATTTGTCTCCAAACCCAAATAAAGAACATCTTTAGGCTGTGCCATTGCATGGGAGAGATGCACTTTAAGTTAACAGCTTGAATTAACAAGCCAGTAAAACTTAAAATGACCTTCTTTGTAGTTCTTGGCATTAGAAGAAGCATCAAGTCTTCCCTTTTTCTTTCCTTTTTTTGTTAGGATGGCAGAAGTTGGGTGAATAGAGCGCTGCTTACAGTATCAAATGTTCCATTTCAGTTTTGCTCTCTAACAAATAGAAGAAAAAACCCTTTCCTTTCCTAAAAAGATTCCTCTCAGAGACAGGCTTTTACTGAATGATAAACAGTATAATTATATTTTAACAAGGCTGCCCACAAAGAATCAGTATTCAAGCTATCCACTGCATCCTTCACAGCTGAAAAGGCTTTGCAGAGGGAATCAGGGAAAATGGAGAAACTATTAAAATCACATTTCAACAGAATCATAGTATTTCTTAGTACAAGTCCATTAAAGAGATATACCAATACCTCCGTCTCCCGTCGAGATTGTGTTCCTCTATTCATGTAAAATGGGATGCTAATTTTCTAGGACTGTGCTGCAGCCTAATTCAGAGGTAGATCGCACATTTCTTCCACCTTGATAGCTTAAACCAAGTCACCCCCCATAAGTGCAAGATGCTGAGACAGCAGATGAGCTGCAGATGCATGCTGCTCCCGCATCCCTTCGGTGGGAAGCCTGGCAAGTGCCCGCACTCTCCCATCTGCCCCCCCAGAGGGACAGCCTGGGCTTTTTGGTGAATGCTCCTGCACATCCTATGGGCAATTTGATCTCAGCATGGAGAAATGGATCTCAACATCTGTTTTTAGAGGCTGCCACGACTTTGCACCACACAGGATCAGATACACTGCTTGCTACAGCCTGGTCCTCTGATCTTATTTTCTTACCTAGCTGTTAATATATTGCACTTCTGTTTTTCACTCAGAGATCTCCAAGCACTTCAAGTGTTAATAAATTAAGTTCTCGGGTGCCAGCGCATGATGTATGTACCATCACACCCACTTCACAGACAAGGATAATACTAAAGCCTGGATTACAGTAATGTTTCACCCCATAACACTGAATCAAGCGACAAAATTGGCACTAGTGACATAACTATGAGTCCTACCATCCCCTCAGAGACAGGATTGGTACCAAGATGTTTCTGCATCCAGCCACACTCACTAGCCAAGCCTATCCACTCTCCAGTGCCAGCAGCAATGTCCTTGATCAAAGACGGGATTATTCCCCCCCCCCCCTCCGGTTGTTTTATTTTTAGCCAGTGCTGTTGTGAAGGAAACATGTACCCTGTAGATAAAGTAGGATATGTTCAGCAAAATTTTCCAGTTGAAAAAAGAAAAACCAATAAAACAAACCAGCCATTCCCATCTTCAAAAACACTTTTGGAGACAACCACACCATTCAGAGCTCAAACACACACATGGGCTGCAGCAGAATTCGCACTTCCTCTTTCCACAGCTTCCATGAAAACCAGCAACTCCCTATTACACATTTCTGCAGTTTCAGTGCTGTCAACTGCTAACCCACCAAAGCCAGTGCCCACCCATCTCCTTCTCTCGGAAGCAACCCCTGAAGGAACAAGAAACAACTTCTGCAGGTGCTTGGTGCTTAATAGAAAGTAACTCCTGAGGAAATAGCCTTTTTTTCTAGAAAAATATACCCAAGTACAGATATAAGCACTTGTTACAGGGGTTCAAGAGTGCAACCATAAGTGACAGGAACCCTAAATTGCACTTTCAAAGCTCTTCAAATACCTAACAAGTGAAGGCAAACCCTACAACTAAAACTCCAGAGAGGCTCTCAAAAATCACAGCTCAGCTGCTATCTAATCCTAGAAATATTCAGGCCCTATAGACAGCTTAAAGCAGCTTTAAGGATTTCCAGGTATCCAATATTCTGCTTCCAGTCAGGCAGGATGAATTTTACTTGGGAGAACTCTGCAACTCAACACCTATTTCCAGACTTAAGTCGTAACGATGGATACTTTATAGGAGATACCCAGTGAATCAGGACCTGGGTTTCACACAGCTGCAGAGGTCCATGCCCTCTTGCCAAGGATTAAACATAGACGAGCACGGTTTTGGGGTTTGGTGTGTTTCCCCCTCCACCCCACCCCTTCCTTTTTATCTTCTTTTTATGAAGTGCTGGGAAGATTCACTTTGGAACAGAAAGTCAAGATTCAGGACATTCTGATAATGATCCCATCTGAAAAGGCGTGTGGCAATTTTTTCTTTAATTAGACCAGAAAGGTGAAGACATCTGTTTAGCACACAGCCCAAGGGATTTCATTACTCAATTGTCTATGAGGTGTTTGGTGGTGATGCTCTCAAGTGACTCCAGCTGCAACAAGACGACACTCAGCTGGGTAGGCAAGGCAAAAGAGACTTTTAAACAAAAGCGAGGCACACATCACAGCATCTACTCCAAAGACCATTAAATCCATGGAAGTCTTTCAGACAGCTTCCAAAGATTTTGGATCAGACCCAGAAGCTGCTTTTCATCCACAGTACACAATGACTTTACTAGAGAGAGAACAAAAAGGCTTTTTGTTCCCATTTTCCAGATGTGGAGACCAAGGAACAGAGAAAGCTGATGTGGAGCAGGTCACAGTAGCAGAGCCTGGGACAGGGTCACTCCAGCTCCCCACAAAAGATACAGCAGTGTGGAGAGAAGACATCGAGCAAAGCTCATCCTTTTCACAAAGAACAGTAAGGGTTTGCACTTGTTTTCTTGTTGCGACGCACAAAAGACAGTTTTTAGTGAAAGGAAGTTGGCACTCTCCAAGTGAGAGCAGAGAAGCAAAAGGTATATGGTGCATACCAGAGACATCACATAACTTTTAAGACTGCAGGGGGAACATTGCCCTCAGTCAAGCTTACAGGTTCACAAGGAGAGGAACAGGAGAGGATAATAGCAACATCTAGCACAGCAAAAGCAAGACACTTGGTACATCCAACCTGCCAACCCTTGAAAGCTATAAAAAAGCTGTTTGTGAGAAATAACATACAGACATACCTTTTGATGACACTGAAGAGCACAGGACCAAAAGGGATACAGCCTTTGGAGAAATGAAAAAGGAAAACTAAGAGCTATTTTGCTACTAGGGAATATCCCTCTGAAACCAGAACAGTTTCTATTTTCTGAGACTTCACAGCCCCGGGGCTGAAAGACTGGCACCAAATATTGCACAGAACAAGACGGGGAAGGAACAAGACAAGCTTTGCATCTAATACAGCTATAATCTCTCCTAACTCAGAGCAGGCAGAACAGTAGCATAACTGAACCAAGAGGGAGCTAAACCAAACCACAGCTCAGCCTCCCACCCACACACACCAGTAAATCACAAACCATTAAAGTCAAATAAAGGCAATTCAGGGACACAGAGGAGAGAGACGCCTCACTAACCTGCTAAGCTCAGAGGCTGCTGCTCAGGAAGGAAAGGACAACACTGGAAGACGCCCAAGGCTCTGTCCAGGTCCCAGAAGAGGTGGCAAAATTTCCAAGGTCAGCATCAGCGCAAACGTAGCACCTTGCAACCCAAGATCCAAGAGGTCATGAAGAGCTGTGAACCCCCCCAGGAAGGGGGTGGGGGGTTCACCACCAGTTTTTCCAACTCCCTTACTGTCCCTAGCAAGCTACTAAATGAAAAATAAAACCCCAGCTCCAGGCTGCTCCTACCCAAGTAAATCCAAGCAGCATCTCACCCCAACTCAGAAAAGGGAACCAGCACTTATGGGTAATTTCAAGCCTTCTGCCAGGTGGGGAAGCCAGGCTGGGCTGGGCTCTCGCACCCCATTAATCTCTTTCAGCTGCCCACAGCCACTGATCACCCCACCTGGGGAGCTCCAGGCCCACCTGCAAAGCAAGGGCAGCACTCAAGCAAGGGCTGGTATCTCCTGCAAAGCACCGCTGAGCCTGGCTGCTCTCATGCCTATGGGTACCTACTCCTAAGAGTCATTTCAGGACTTGTTTTTCAGCAGTGTTCCCTGCCTACTCTTTATATGGATGATTTCCTCCATCATACCTGCTTTGCTCTGGGAGCCTAAGCAACATCAGAGCAGCTCCCGGAGCCCCTCGCACACCATGCGAGCAAGGTGCAAGGGGCTCTTTACAAACACTTCTGCAAACCCTGGCTAAGAGGTGTGGGTGTCTTCATCACACATGCTGCTAAAAGCCACGACAGTCCTTCCAGAGCATGCCATGGGAGTGCGTGCATTCACATACTGACCCCAACAACAGACCAGGATGCAAGAAGTACAGCGCTGTGCTTGGCTTTTCAGCTGTGGGCTAAAGGAAAGTGAGACAGAGCCAGCACCTTTGACTCCAGCCAGAATTACAGCGAGCTTCAGTGCCTTGGGATAGTGCAAGAAGTTGCCCAATGGAGAAAGAAAGATCTGATCCTAATCCCACCTTCACCACCACCACCACCTGTGTTGATTTGCCATCAAACCGGAGGCTGATTTGGGAGATAGAGGGGGGGAAGCAGACCACAGAATTTCAGGAATGTGGCAGTGTCCTAACCATAAAAAAGTCTGCAGAGTTGAGAATCTGAAGGTTAAGTTTCCACTGGAAAAGGGAGATGTATAGGAAGGCAGCACTGGCAGCTCTCACTGCATTACTGCGTATCCCATGCTATCAGCGCTTCTCCCTAGGTCCAAGTGCTTTGAATCACAGCAATACACAAGAATTAACTTCATGTAATTAATGTGTAAAATCCAGGACTAAGTTTTTAATATATAGGGTTGCAGAGAGAACTTCAAAATGACAGCAAAGTGCTTCTGGAACTAAAAAAACTAGGAAGAGATAGAGGAAAATAATCGCAAATTTATTAGACATAGGAGACCTCATAATTTTGAAACCAGCCTTGTAAGGTTGGAAGCCAGGTCACAACTTATTAAAAGCAAGGGCCAGCAATACTGTGAGCGTGAACAAACAACACACGGTACAGAACGTGAAATGTACTGAGCTACTGGATGTGGTTGTGTTAAACCCTTCACTTTCTTATTTAGTTTTTACGCTAAAGGTGAGGGCAGGTACATACCCCCATCTGCATGCAGAGACTGCGGCGGTGAGTCCAAATGATTTCCAATGATCAAAAGCTCTGTCTGTTTGCAACCTAAATAAGCCACTTTGTTTTTTTAACCAGACAAGGGTGCTGGTTAAAGGCTTGCTCAAGGCATGTGCTGGTCCTGCCTCAGTGCTGAGCCCAGCCTGCACAGGAGATCAGGCTTGCAAACAGCATCTACAGTTTGCTGTAGCCTCTGCAAACTGAAATTTTCCAGTTTTCTGGTTTTGTTTTTTTTCTCCAAAAGAGTGGTAGTGTTGGGGGGGAACAGACTGATCAGTTGTGAGTGAGGAGAGCTGTATCTGAAGCATTTCCTACCAGCAATGTGTTGGTGCTGGAGGAGCTCGGCCACTGCTATTCTGCAGTGAAAGGACAAGCACCGTTACCCATCTTCTGAACTGGTAACTTGTGAAATTGCCTGGGCTTATCCCGCAGATGGAGCGCAGCCTCATGCTATAAAGCTGCCTTATGCGGATCCTTCAGCAGCTGTTACCATGCACGTCTAGCCCGTGCCTCAGTGCAAACATGTTCCACTCCATGGGCAACGAGCAATTTCACTTCTTATCAGTTGTAAAATCCTTTACGATCAGCAGCTGTGAGTGCACTGCCTCTGCAGCCGAAGCGTGTCCTTTCTCTGCCAAACTACTGCACCGGGAACAGGCACATTTCTCCTCTACCTTCTTCCACCTATGCTTCTTCATCTTCTCTCGGGATAAGTGTAAAAACAGCTGCCTCTATTCTGTGTCCCGGAGAGGTGAGCACTGCTAACCAAGCACATTGCAGCGCTGAAGCTCATGCCCTGGCAGCAGAGGATGGACGTTATCAAACGCAGCTGCCTTCACCTTGTCCCACACACAGCCTTTGAGCCTGGGTTGCTTCTCAAAGCCCCTCTTTACTCCCTAGCAAACTGAAATCCAAGAGGTGCCTGACCAACCATCTCCTGTGACCTCGTGGAAAAACTGCAGGGTGGAGGCAGGTACAGAGTCTGGGGTACCCCCTGCTCCCACCTTGCTGCCACCAAGGACCTGCTCTTGCTGCTCCCAAGTCATGACAGTTACTCGCCAAGTGACTGAATCGCATCAGTACCAGGACGCCTTACAAGAATCGCAGTCTTGCTTAAAAGACACCTGGCTGCTATGGCTGGGTCTATGACTTTTGAAATGAACTTTCCTGTGACCCAGAGGTGAGCCAGTCCATGTATTTATATTTCAGGAGGTATTTATACATCCCCAGGACTCTGAGAGATGGCTCAGTTTGGCTTTAACACTTGATCCCTTTGCAAGAAGTCCCCTCGCAAAGCTTCACTGCAACCATGTGACCAGCCTGCTCTCCTGACCACCTCTGATACACTCTGCTCTTACTGAACCTCGCGTGCCGTGCTGACCTCAACAATTTTGTGGATGTGCGAAAAATACAGAAGGACCCTGAGCAATCACAGAGGAAAGTGCTATTTCTGGAAGGCAGAGAATGACAGCCCTTCTCCAGCCTTGCGTTTGCAGACGAACTCAACTCATGAGATGTAGTTCCTATGGAGAAACCTTTCATCACACAGTAACGGTGTCGACTGCTTTTGGAAGAGCAACAAAATTCAGAATTGCCAAGATTCCTAGTTCCCCAGCAAAATATGGCCAAGAGAAAGGCAGCTGTGACACCCCTACAAATATGCTGTATATGAATGCTGGAGGGCTGTATGGAAACTGGATAGCACACCTCTGGTATTTGCAGTGTATGCATTTTTTTCTGAGACTGAAGCCCATTTTCATGGGGCTATAAATCAGCTATAATAAAAATTAATTCTCGGCACAAAACACTGTCCAACAGTAAATTTAAAAACATAGATTTAAAAATTATTGGGGGGGGTGTCACATTTCCACAGTTTCTACTCCTGAAATTTTGTCCCACACCTATCTAGTCATGCACAGCAGGACCGTACTCTGAATTTCAAATGAAATCGCTCAGAAAATGGGCTCAGATTCAATAGCCTGGACTCAATCTATAGGAAAATAGTAAAGGGAATGACTGTCCTTGGCAGGTCAGCTGTAATCATGCTGCTAAACCCTGCAGAGTGTTTATATACCACCAAGATAGGTGTACTGTGTATAAATACTTAGGAACAGCTATCTGTGCAAGTATTAATTGAATTTCCCAACCATTTCAGGCTCAGTCGTTGTGGAGAGCAGATTTTCAAACCCCCTCAGGCGATCTGGCGGCACAAATTCCTGCAGGTTGGTAGATTCCACGTTCCTCACCCTTTAGACACTTTAGAATGACAGTTTTGGGAATCAGCATGGCATTTTGTCTTCCTTTTCACCGGTCAGAGATAGCAAACAGGGTCCCCAGCCATTTTTCTTGTGAAAAAGAACCAGGTTTGCATTCTTACAGGAAAGTTGGTAATGCAGTGATCATTTCTACTTACTATGACATGAATTACTAGGTTGCACTTAATGCCATCCCAGCCTAGGAAATCCATCATGCCTCTCCCATGGAGAGGGGGATCTTTCATGCTGGACTTCTTTTCCAGATGTTCTTGAAAACGGTGCCTTTTATGAGGATAAACTTCAGTGCTAACATCCAACCCAACATGATCACTATTGGAGAGGATTTCCTTCTCCAGTCTACTTCTTCCCACGTAGGCAGTATTTTTGCACTGTTAACAGCCACAGTTTGGGGAGAAGGAGGCGGAGACAGGCTGTGGACTCCCCCGAGGTGATAAAAGCAGCACTGGCAAGATGATCCCAGCTACCCCAAAATGCTCCCAACTCAGGAGAAGCAGGCCACCACTTGGTGAGTGCTAGAACCATCACTAAATACAAATATATATTCCATGGGAGCGTGGACACTGAGCAGGGACAGCTATAGTGTTCCAGAATACTATGGCAGCAATGCAGCTGAGCTGCAGTTGTAGGAACCCTGTTGAGACTGTGGGGCTGCTGTGTGTTCCTCAGCTGCACATCACATCACCCACGAGTTGGGGGCCACAGCCAGCCTGGCAAGCACTGGCTAAGAATATTTTCCCTGTCGGGATTTGCACACGAGCAATGCTGCGTATAAATCAGTGCATTTTAATTACCCACCTAAAATAAGGATTTGCCATCCACTTGACGGAAAGCGATAACAGGAGAGTGGCTGGGGCCAGAAGGCTGCAGGGTGCTGATCGTAGTTACCCTGAAGTGAGATGACGGATGGATGGCTGGTTCCAAAATCAGCTACGCACATGCCAGGCAAATCCCCAGGCACAGCACGTTGGAGATTATTAGGAGAAGTCAGCCCCTGGCAAGGATCAGCAATGGGCAACTTTCAGCCAGAAACTCTGGGAATCTGCAAATGTACCTACTCCACAAACTGTGGACAACCGCAAATTCCTGCTTTTCATCTGTCAAATTACCATTTTTTTCACCACAGACATCACTGTCTCTGCACCTTGCTTTCCTTTGCTGGCAGACAATGACTTTGTCCTTGGCTTTGTTGTGTCCTTCCCACCTCTCCAAAAATAGTCTTATTTTTTCCACTTTAGATTTATTTTTAGCCATTACATTCCTTTCATCAAAGCAAGCAGCAAACATTTTTAAAGATATTTATCTTCCTTTAGTGGCCTGACTCTGACCTCACATAGCATGGAATAAATTGGGAGTAAACTCCCTGAAGTCCAAGAAGTATTGAATGGGTGTAAAAGTAGCGCCACTCTCCCCAGCAGGAAATGTTGCTATAAATTGTCCCAGTTTCAGTCTTAACCTTCCACAGAAGAAGCTAAGCTCATTGCTTATGTGCTTGGAGGCTGATTTGACTTTGTAAAATCTGCCAAAACCGAAGGAAACGGCATTTGCAGTCAACCAGCTAGGTCTGATTGTCTATTAGGAAAATCGGTGGACATAGTTAAAAAATACAACTTGCTCTACAACAGTACAGTTTGGGGAAAATGCTTCAGACACAGGAAATATAACATTTTTGTCTCTGATAGGCAAACAGCTTCATCTTGCAGGGAGAGCACCATAGATTTGTGCTGATCGCGTGACAAGAATTCAGTGTGAATAAGCAAATAGCAGGGAGGTTTGCAGCACCCAAAACTCCTCCGAATGGGTGGGATGTCACCCTTTGCAAGACCCTCATCTGCAGCGGTATCAGGAACGGACGTGAAGCAAAGGCAGCAGCTCCTGTTCAGTTCAATGGCAACAGCAAGCACCTGAGGTGGGGTGGATTTCCACGCAGAGCAAATATCTGTCAGCTGGCTGAGAAGAGAGCCAAGAAACGGCGGGAGAAAGGTTGAAATTCAAATAAAACTCAATACCCAGAAAATGGGAAAGGTCAAACAGTGCCACTGCAGCACTGTATTTCATTTCATTTTGGACATGGTGCAAGCCAGTCTTTACAGAAGGAACATAATGCTGGTGTCATCAGATTTTTCTTACACCACAGTTTTGCAACTGGCAGTGGAAATCACGTCGGTCCAAGCCCCTGCGCAGGCAACTGCTCGTGGTGAGGCTGCTCAGCATGGCTCATGCAACACAACTGTCTGCTTTCCAGGCAGCATCAGCATAACCCAAATTTCTAAATAAATACAAGCCTCTACACACTAAAAGTTGGAGAATTATCTCCTAGAAAGCTTCATCTGTCATTTGGCCACTGGAGGCGGGGATGCTACTCCCAGGAGATGCTGCTGCCCACTAACCACTGCACACCTCTGTCCTATCTGTCCTCATCACCACGCTCATGTCGGGGAGCCCTCAGCCACAGGGACCACCTCACCAAAGTCCAGGCGGTTCTCAGCTCCCATGGTCAGTGACTCTGGGGCTCTCCTAACTTTTAAGCAGCGCCCTAAGCCTCTGTACCCGCTGTCTCCCCCGGGGATTTCTTGTCCCAGAAGAAGCAATGCCAGCACCAGCCTGACGTGTCTCGCATACTTGCAAGGGTTTCCCTTGGATGAGCTGCGGAAAAATTGAAAGGAAAGAATGAGAAGAGAAAGTTGAGCTGGAGGAGGAGGAGAAAAGCATTTTTCAGTCACTAGCCCAGGGGAGTTTCACAAGCTCATGTTTGTGTCCGTGCCAGAGCTCTGCCCATCTCCAGCCCAACACCTTCTCCCACCCCCCTCACCCCATTACCATTTTAAATGACCTGGGAAATATCCTGTGTCCTCTGCCCCATTCCTCTCTGCTTTTCATCTGAAATTGGCTTTGTGGCATTACAGAACTCTGGCATGGGTCCACCTCTCCCTCCTGGTTGCCTGACAGAGTGGTGCTGCCTGTGGCCTCAGGGACAGCCCCCAGACCCGTCGGCAGTGGCAGCCAGGAGATAAGCTGCGTTGTTTGAGATGCGGGAGGTTTGGCGAGGTGGAGAAGGGGGGGGTGTCAGTAATTGATGTGGATTTCTTCCAACTCTGGAGTCTGCAAAGGTGAGAAAACGGAACAAACAAACAAGCAGCAAAGAAAGGATCTCTGTGATCTAAGAATAAAATTAAGCCGGGGAAGATTTTAAATTTCAGTGTTTGCATCATCCCTTTCTCATCTGCCCTTGAACAAAGACAGATAGTGAAATACCTCTGAAATAAGAAAAAATATTTAAAATGCGATATAAATGCTGTTAGCATGGGGCAGTAGCACTAGATATTCTATCTCGCTCACCAGGACAAAAGGTTCATTAATCATGTTGCACTATTTTATGCACCATATCTTATCTTTGAATTGCTCCCTATGCTCTCTTTTACAGGACATCTGTGAGCAGAAGTGACAGCAGTAAAATATTGATTAATATTATTATATACCAATGTTCTTCACTGAAATTGCTTTATTACTTATGAAGATGTGAACACAGGCATTACTTTGCCCCAAAATCCAGCCACCTCCTGAGTCAGATCTGCCCACCAGCAGAGCATTTAGGATAAGAAACGGAAAATCATCTAAAAAATGAAGAAAAATATAAGGCCTTAAGGAAGGTGGAACATAAGGGCACAAGAAGGAATAAAGACAGAAGAACTACGCAAAATCCCTTCTCTCTTGGGAAAGCGCTAACAGACCTTTGGAGAACACAACTGGTGTGAGACCCTGATTCTTCATTAGATACGGAACATTCATTTGCATATTTTATGGCTTGGCAGACAAGATTCCCCATTCATCAATTATTATGTGCTTTTATAGTTTTTACTGAATCTGTCGGCAAGAGAGTCCATTCTCTGACATGTTAAATACGACGTGTGCTTATGCCTGGGTTAGGAACTAGTAGATAAACCTGATTTTTAGGAGTCTCAGAAGGAGAAAGCCCAAATATCTATTTCCCGTCAAATGACCATCAGCAGCAGGGCTTGATCCAGCAGCAGAAGCCCAGCTGACACCAGCTTCATGTTACACACAGCCTGAAACGAAGGAGATGCTGAGCTCTGGACTCGGCTTAATCTCTGTAACACCATCCCGCTAACAACACTTTAAACAACTTCCCCGCTGGAAAGCCGATCGTACAACATGTGGGAATTGTTGCTTTCAGGGGAGTTTAACTGTATCCTCCAGCTGAAGAGCAGCATCGCATGTGGCCATCCCTGGGGAAGCAGGTCCAGGCTGCCGGGTCCCCTCCGTGAGCAGCGGCTGTGAGTTACAGCAGAGCCGTGCTGATGGAGGATGGCACCCGGCCAGGACCACAGCACAGGAGATGGAGATTAGGGTCCGGGACAGGCATATTCTGCAGGGAAACATCCATAGGATTAAGAAAATAATAAAAATCCTTCGCAGTCCTGAGGATGCAATCTAATTAATTATTCCTGGCGCGCACATGCGGACACGAGCAAAGGGGTGGAAAGGAGCTGAACGTGGCCAAGGGTGAGCTGGTGGACCTGTGGCAGGGCTGGGAGATGAACATCAGATCTGCTGAGTCTCTACACGTGGTGCTCTCAGGAGGAGTGTGAAGCATTATTTTTTTTTTTAAGTGCTGGGGAGAGTCGGGTGGGAGCGGGGCGGGTGGACGGGCACTGCACCCACGAGAGGGCAGTGGCACCATGCACACGCGGGTGTCACCGCTCCACTGGAAACACGCTCCTCTGGCATGGCAGAGCTGTCCGTGGATGACACGGACTATTTGAATAATGCAAAATAGGGGCTTGCTGGAAAGAGAAATGGCATGTTTGTGAAGTAATGACCTTCAAAGAGGTGGAGACTTATGAGTTATGAACCCATCGCTGCAGCCCTCCCCACTTCCTAGCTCATGTATAAACTTACGCAATGATTTATTTGCATCCTGCACGAAAACAAATGGATGTTTTACATATTTATATCATAAGATAAACCGATATTTAAACTGATCAAAGACAGCGGCAGATCTGGAGGCGATTACAGCAAGTGTTTTCTTAACTGAGGTCACGATGCACTTTGTGCGGGTGAGGCTAAGGATCTGCTCAGCACATGTTAGCGCACGATGAAGGTCAGCAGATAGAGGCGCACACTGAAAGTCTTGGCTTTCCAAGAGCACTGACAGTTCAGGCAAAACTGAACCTGGCTCCCTGCATCAGGCCTTGGTGATTACAAATATTGGTCAAGGGGATAAATATTGTGTTGTTTGCAAAATAAAAAATTGAGTCCTTATGGAGTCTAAAGCCTTTTTGTCTCTAATGGAAACAGGGTGGCAATTCTGTCCAGCAGTTTCTGAAATCTGTCTCGGGAGATGCACAGATTACCAGTGTCCTGGGATTATGATTTCATCAGTTCTCATCCATCAGCTGAGCTGTGGTAACGGGCTGGACACATCCTCCTGAGCCACTGTACGCGGAAAGAAGCACCGTGCAGAGGCACCGTGCAGCAGGGCGCGAGTGGTCTACAACCCAGCTGAGAGGCGGTAACTTGCTAGCCTGTAGCACCTTCATTGCTCGCAATCAGCTAGCAAGCGTGATAGATTTGAAGGGTGGAAAAAGTAATTGCCAGATTCAGAGAGGCGCAATGACTTCTTTTGGTACGGGATAATGCTTCTGCAGTTTTTCCAGGTGCACGTTCAAAATCCTCATAGCCAAGGCTCTGATTTGAAAAGCTGCAAGCTGTCTGCAGCAGAAGAGACAGATGCTTAATTCCGCAAACCAGACCTGGCACACCGAAGGCTGGCCTTAGAGGGATTTTCCTCTTCGGCATCTGAGGTTACGCACTTAACCACACTGTTGGTCAGGTGCCCCTGTGGAAATGGGCAAAGGATAAAATGAATGTCACACTTCCACTTGCAAAGCCTGTAGCGACTGTGGCTGGGCAGAGACTACAAGATCCAGGGATGACCAGCTTGCTCCAGCCTGACAATCTGGAAATACTGTTCTCCCACCCCACAAGCTGTGTGTCTCCCAAGGGACATGGGCAAGGAGACTTTCGTAACAGCCACCCACAGGGAAAACCCAGAGGAACGCTGGTGCAGAGAGATGTCCATTGTGCATTCCTTGCCACTTAACTAAACGTCATCATAGTGTGTTTTATTTCTGTCTACTCCCTTTGAAACAGCAGATTCCCGCTCTCATACTGGAGCCCATGGGCTAGCAAACTCACAGCCTCCCCAAAGTCCAACGATGAAAAAGCCATGCTGTCCTTGTAACAGGCAGTCAGGAACTTGCCTTCTGATTTTCCAGCCTTGCAAAGCCACACTGGGACTTGCCATCCGTTCCGCCCAGCCTAAATGACCATGCAGACCCAGGAGACAAAGCCAGCTGGGATTTGCAGTCCCTCAAAGAGGCAGAGCTGCTCTGGGATTTCACTCCCAGAGACATCTGCATTCCTGCTGGCCTTTGCAGAACCCAGTGGCAACGGCACAACGCAGAACTGCGAACAAGCTGCCGGGATGGGAACATTTCTCCTTCCGTTTAATGTGATGTTGAAATTAAAAACGCATCGTTATCTTCCATCCCCTTGTCATCCCAGCTCCCTGCAACTTATTACCTTTGCCCTCACTCCTTTTGGCACCTTTGGTTGCTGCAGGGAGGGCAAGTCTCCACGGGGCATGTCACATTCCCCAAGCTGCACCACCCCAGCGAGTACGTCCCTAATCAAGCCCGTGTGTACCACACAGAGGACAAGAGGCTCTCTCTCCCTTTCGCTCGCTCCCTCCAGCAGCCCGAGCATTCATCGCCATCGCTTCGATGTCAGTGGGTGTGATGATAACACACTCACCAAGCTGGTTATCAGCCTGTCTTGGGCGGGATAGGAACATCAGCAGCTGCTGGCTCTGAAGGGTGGATTTAAGCACTGCTGATGTGAGGTCTGCTTTTAAGCATAGAGCAAACAGACTCGCTGCAGGTGGAAAACTCCCTGAGAGGCTGAGAGTTCAGAAACCACAGGAATTTTTTGCAAGTCTTTTCCTTAAGTGCCAATGAAGGTGACTACAGGGCCATAGACTCAATGCTCTGACCGCAGAACACCTCAGTGATGCTCTGGGATGGATGAAGCCAGCGTGTCAGGCAGCAAGCAGAAAGCTTTCCTAAGAGTTGTCTCCTCTCCTCTGAAAAACGTCCCTGAAAAACAGTAGAAGCCTGAGAATTTAACAGAAAAGCTACAGACTTGTCTTTTCAGTTCCTTTCAGCAGCATGAACACGTTGGAGCAATCTGTCTCACTATGTATGGGTCATAGTCTCTCTACCACGGAAAAGTAATTATTTGGTCTATAAAGGGATTTTGATACAAAATACGTGAAAGAACTAAGACTTCCTGTAGCCAAATTCCTGCATAATACACAAAAAGGCAGAGACTTCAAACAGCATCTTTCAGAAAGTTTCCAGAGAGAAATAAAGAACTGTGCTTTTAAAGAAACCAGGGGAACTGGGGCTGCCACACAGCATTTTGCAGCTTTTTGGGGGAAATTTCATGTTTCACACCACCTACACCCACTAAGCAGGGCTCCCTAAGAGTTTTAACAATTCTACTGCTGACGAACAGGGTGCATCCAGGCTGGATGTAGCCATGATTGGGGTGCAGAGCTGCCACAGCCTCCACCCCACTTGACACTGAGCATGTTCCCAACGTGGGACAGCTAAGAGGGGAGCAACAGCCCCGCAGGGCAGCATAGTACTTCTCTTCCTGCATCCTAACAGCTCGGGACATCAAAGGTCTGCGTCTTCAGACAAGATAGAGCATGGGCAAAAGCAGGACATGTTCCCCTCGTTGCAGCGAAATCCCAGTATTGACTCTGCATATGTCCACCTGTCCATCTCTACCCAAAATCCTGTTTCTGGGGAAAACCCCACTCCTGGTAAGTGCTTGGGTCAGACTCCATCGCTCAGACATACCTTGGCCTCTTTGCTGAGGCTTTCGGCAAGGGTTTTGGTGGCGTTTCGTGAGACGGACGCTAGCCCTGTCTGAACTGGAGAGGCCAGCACATGCAGCTCCCCATTAGCCAAGGAAAGACCTTTGCGGGATCTGCCTACCCTTGCGTTTCAAAGACTTGTATCACCAGAGTATATCAGCAGAGCCTGCATTTATAACCCATCACAGAAACACTGCTCGACTGCAGTCAAACTGGGATGGAAATAAGCAAATGACCTAGAAATAAAGGGTTTCATATCCATTTTCCCTAACCAGTACAATCCCCTTTAATGTTTACTTGATCAGTCTCCATCTTCTTGGCAAGTCTAGTCCCAACTTTCCATCTGCATCCCCCAAAACCTCTGCAAAGCCCTCGGAAAAGGACAGATTTCATCATTCTTATCTGAGCTTTGTAGACAACATTTATCTTCTCTGACAGAAATCAACTTGGTTTGTGAGCAAGAAGACAAATTAAAAGGCCACGAGACCCAGGAGGGCCTGGATTGTTTGAGCTGGCGCATTCGGGGGGTGAAGTCTTAGAAATTAGCATTTGTTTCCAGTTTGTCCCTTTGCACGTGGTGCACCGAGACCGTTCAACACGTTGGCGCTGGCAGGAGACTAAGCAGGGCCAAGCCACATACAGAGAGCGCAGACCTTGGGGGCTGCGAACGTGACGTTTGTGAGATGAGGGCTGCAAGCCTGCCCCAACCCGGCAGCCCCCCGCCCTCCCCGTGCCGCTGTGACTGTCCTGTAGCCACGTTTCTGTTGGCTCCCGTGCCGGCTGGGCTGCAGTACAGGGATGAAATAATATTTGGACATGCTAAACATTAACAGCAAGGGTTTGCTTGCAGTAGCGTTGTAGCCGGCAGGTCTCACAGGGTTTTAGGAAAGAGATGAAAGGCCATTTGCCCGGCCTCATGGGTGGAGAAATGGTTCACAGTCCAATATTTGACCTGGTAAAGCAGGCTGTTCTGGATAGTATCCTCTGCCATACAGTGCCCTACTCAAGATGGGGAAATGCCACCAGAATGGTGGAGCAGGTCCCTAAAGCCTCAGGCTTGCTGTGCACTGAAAAGGAAGAGGGATTTTGGAAACCTCCTTTCCACCAGGTTTCTGGCAACCCTGGCTGCCAGAATCAGTCCCAAACTGAGAAATGAGGGAAGCAAACAAATCCCATGCTGCGCATCATAAGGTCCAGATACATCTATCAGCTGGGACAATGCAGGGCAAGTCAGGATTCAGACAGAGCTGAAATGTCCCCATTTGTGGAATAAGTGTGGCAGTTGCTCCAGAGATGGCAAGTGAATCACAGCAAATTCCCTGCCCGAGATAGAGATCTTGATTTTTCAGACTAGGCCATTTCTCTGGGAGACACTCTGTCCTCCCGTGCCCTGCAACAGGCTGGATTCTGAGCAGAGAGGGAGGAAGCATTTCGTCCATAAAGAGATGAGACATCTGATGCGCTCCCCGTGCACTGTGCATTGGTTAACAACTGTGTTTGCATCAAATACCTCTTCTTGGTTTACCCAGAGTCTAAGCTGCTTCCTGCAGCGTGAACAGACTCAACACCCAGCTCAATGAAGGAATCCATTGCAAACTCTATGAGATGTGCCAGAGATCTCCAGCCAGGCAAAGCAGCCCAGTCTCAAAAAACACAGTGTCCTGCCATGGAGAGAGTGTCTCCACTGACCTTACTCTATCAAAGCTTCCAGGTTTTGTTTGCTTGAACTCTTAGTTCCTTCTTTATGGTTCCCTTGAGCTGACATTCTAATCATGGACTATGCTCCAGAAGTGACCCATCGCACCGAGATCAAATGGCCAGACAGACTCTGCAGAGGCCAAGACACAGAGCAGCCCAGCCAGCACTGTGCAGAACAGGTCCTAGGAGATGGTGAAACCAATTCACAAGGAAACAACCGAGAAGGTTGCTCTGGTTGTAAGAAGCCCCTTGGGAGAAGTTTCCAAGCGCAATAGTTCATGTTGAGCAGAGCCAGCTGAGCAGTGGAGGAGCCTGGGCCTGGGTTTATCCCAACAGCAGGTGCAGAGACTTGGACCGCATGCCCCATCAGCTAGATCTGCTGGCGTCGAGTGTGGAGACGCACCTGGAGATTTGGCACATGTAGCCCAGCAGCACCAACGTGCTGCTGCTTTTGGCTGAGTCCAGCCTCTAAATCCAGTCATCCATGCAGCCTTCCAGCAAGAGAGCTGCTCCCTGCCTAATGGAGAAACTTTTTATTTTTCTCTGCAATTACATGAACATGTGCAGAACTGATCCAAAGGATCAGTTCACTCCACAGGCTTTTTCTTAACATGCTCATCGCCATGCTACACCAGCGGCATTTCAAGCGGCACACACATTTTGCTCACAGAAAATTTGGTTGGTGGATTCTGGCAGCAGTTTTCCAAAGACCTGAAAAGGAGCAGGCACTAATGCTCATAAATTGCAGTGGGAGTTCAGTGCACAAACAACTCAAGCTCCATGGAAAATCCCAGCTGTCATTACGAAGAGATTGCTGCAAGATGCTATTCCTCCCAGTTGTGAGTTACTGTGCACCTTCCGCCGATCTTAAGCCTACTAATGGTCCAAAGAGTCCAACCTCTGTGGAGAGCTTCAAGCAATCAGGAATATGGGTTCATTCTCCGCCATCCTTTGAAGCCAACCATCACTAGCCACCTTTTTCACCTTGAAGCTGAGATACAAAAATTGCCCATGAGCAGTCTCTAGTGTAGGGGAAGTTGAAGTCACAGCTTAAGGGATTACCCTTGAAAATGTTTCCAAGTAGCCAACTCCAAGCAGTGGGAGTTCACCACCTCTGAAAATCACACTGTTAAAGCCTGACCTAACTCCCCAAATTAGAAGCTGTTTCTTTTAAAGAGATTACCTTAAACGACACACTCAGCCGAATAAGACAAAACAACCCTATACAAAAGGCCGCAGTTGCCATCCACTATTGCAGAAGCCTAACTAAAAGAATGAACTATCTCAGAGGCAGAAAGTGATTGACAGTGACTGCCATTACAGAGAGGGTGAGGCTTATGGCTGGGGGCAGGGACCCCCCGAAGAACCAGTGGTCCCCTCTCTTGATCTTGCAAAGAGCTGGGGTGCTTAGAAAGTTCCGTGGATAGGCACCGTTATTTCCCATCAGATAGAAAACAGGGGAGATATTGGAGTTAGTCCTTGATGCCAGCCGCATCCCTGGCAGGCATTTGCCCAGCGTTAGCGGGGAAAGCCGAGGGAGAAGGTTTGCCAGGATGCGCAGTGGCTCTGAGTAAGGAGCTGGGATCATAACTTGCTGGCCCAGCCGGAGGCAGGCTATGGATTTTTTGAATGCTCCTGGGAAAAGCAGCCCTGCTGTGCTTAATGTGGGGCTGCCATCAATTTTAACGCTTTTTTTCACAAATTGCCACTGATGATGGGAATAAAACCCACATCCTTTCATGGCAAAATCTCCATCCATTAGAGCAGCAGGAAATGATGACGCATGCGTCTAAGGAACAGAGGTCCTCTTTACATAAAGGGCCAGGGAAGAACAGAGAGAATAATCATCACAGGGTTGGAGAAGAGACTTAGGGGTGTGGGTTGGGATCATGATACTGCTCAGGAACAGCAAAGCCAAGAGGGATACAGCTTCTCTGCAGGTAGGGAACTTGTAGCACTTCCCACTCACTCTTCTCTAGTATTTTTCAGGTGTGCTGGAGGTAAAAAAAGGGAAGTGACACTTTAGACCTTTTCCTATTTCTTACAAAGATTTCTGCAAATATATGATCATCAAAGCAAGCACAGTCTGAGTCTGCTCTACTGATGTGAACTAAACCAAGTATCACTTTGCATAAAAATTACCAAAATAATATTTATCTTAAAAAAATTAACCCCTATTCAAAGTCTAATCACCGACTTCAACAGCATCATCAGCAACTTCAATCCATTTCCACGATACTCCTTGTGTCCGCTTGCCAGGGCTTACCTACGCCCTCCCCAGCGCTCACCGATGCCCTCCCCAGTGCTCAGGCCTGGATTCATCAGACGGTGGCAGCTCCAGTGCTGCTGCCCTGGCAGCGCCCAAATTTAGGGCTTTGTTGCAGCAGGTCTCAGCCTTCCTCCCTCCCTCGTGTGCTCCCAGCAGCCACTTCCCAACTGCTTGGTGGGCCCCCAAGGAGGAAGAGAAGACACATTTCCCTTCTCCTTGCCCCAAGAACTTAATGCTCGGAGCAAAAGAATAAAATCATGCCTTCTCTTTGGGTCAGCACGGTCACTGATACCCCGTTGCACCCAGCACTTTAATTTCCAGCTCAGATCAAGCCTAATCTGCAACAAACCATTTCCAGCCTCTTAGAAGTGTAGTTAGGCCTCATACAACCAAGGTGTGTATGCAAAACTTTCCACCACCTGGGCTCTGACAAAGGGATGCCAAGGCTGAGGACTGGGGACTGCCTTTCCGAGGACTGGGCAGGACTCTGCCTCGGTTTTGCTTTTTAAGGGCTTTTCTCACATTGCTTGAAATTTGGTTTGTTTACCCATCTGTTTGTAATTCTGCTGAAGTTTGGGTGTTTTATAGTTAATGAGAAATTGTTTTATGCACCCCAAGCTATTACGAGTGGGAGAAAGGGTGGGGGTTCTTGGAAGCTGTCACTACAGACAGCTGAGTAAAGCAGATTTCCTACAAGGTCCTTTAAGTTTTGAGTCACAGCACTGCGGTCCTCTGGGGGACCTTGCAGAAGTCTCTGCTCAGTGCAGATGCTGTCCCCATTTTGCTGCATCTTTTACTCAAAAAGGCTTGCAGCGGGGAGCTTGCTCTCCCACACAGACACACAGCATCCGTCCCTTCCACACTGGCTAATTTAATATACCCATTGCCACCTGGCTGGGGATGCTTTCACATCGTGCATTACCAGTCCCTAAGCTGCCTCAGGTTTGTTATAGACCCAACACTAGCCCTATGCTGTTGTGAAAGTGAAGAATTCATTTGTCTTACTACAACACAGAAACTATTACTGTGATTCAAGATGGGGTCATAAGAACGGAAAGACATCCTCAGCAACCCACGCACTAGTTTGGCTCCCATTGGCTTCTCCATCTGGATTCTAACCAGCTGAAAAACTGTCTGGTAGCTCACAGAGCTCTCAAAAGAGTACTGGACCCTAGTCAAGTCCTTATCCTGGGTGTTGTATCAGCACAGCCTGTCCTTTTCTAACCATTTTCTCCCCATGGATCGCCTCTTGATTCAAATCTCACTGCCTGTGGTTTCCTCTACTTCATAAGTTTAGCGCTGAATCAAGATATCAGCTTCTAACTATTTGTTGAAGGATTAATTCCTCTCACTGCCTTGCTTTAGAAATGTTCGTGCCCCTCGGTCATGGTTAGACTGAGTCACTTTCTGGCCAGACACAAGCAAAACTCTGCTGAATGGACAGGCAAAGCCAAAGGACCAGCTTGGTCCTTAATTTGACTACAAACAAATCATTCATCCACTGTGAATGAAGCGTTCCCAACAGCGTGAGGGGAAAAGGTTCAGGCTTTAGCGCACAGCCTTTACGCATTGAAAACTGTCCTTCCCACCAATGTGAGCACCTCTTATCGTTGTAAGACAGCAATGACTTTGACTCACTATTTGCTCAGGAGAGATGCTAGATATGGCACTAATACAGAAACTATGGGTTGAATTACCTCAGATTTGGGGTGTCTGAGATTAAGTGACTCTGGGATATTTTATTGTTTTAAAATCAGGCAAAATACTGGAATATAATCGATCGGGAGCAAATCCCTTGGAGGCGTTCACTGCTGGAAGGGGCTGGGGAGGATGCTAGTGGGTCTGAAACTCTCCCTTAGCATCTCCAGTGCCCCTGCCACAAGGGTGAAGGAAGAGGGGATGGAGGAGGTCGCATCAGCTCTCTGTGCCTTAGTGTACAATCAATGAACCACTTGCACAACTCACTCCATCAAGGCATTTATGGGTTCTGGGCAACATGGGTGAAAGCACTGCATCTCAAACAATAACATACTAAACAGTAAAAGCACATAAAAGCCTTAGCAACGCTGCCACAGAGTTGGAGGGACTCCCCATTCACAGTTCAATGAGGGAATACTAACCTGGCTTCATTTTAGCCACCACTTCTGTAGAAATAGGGCATCTGGGTATACCAGAGCTCCTACAGGAACAGAATTAAGTCATAAATAGTAGCAGAAAGAAATTAAGAGGTGTGGGCAAAGAAGAACAGGCATGCTTTCAGCTGAGATCTGCAAGGAGATAGAGCGAAAAAGACACATGCTGCTCCAGATGGCAGGAGCAGCAAAGAAGAAACACTGGCACATGCTGCCACCTGCTATCTAGCTCTTTTTTGAGCTGGTTGGGTTTTATATTGCCAGGAATTAATAGGACAAAAGTAGAACCCACAGCAACGCAGTAGTGAAGCGGTGCTTTGTCCCAAAAGTGGGAAGGAGACAAAGCACCTCCCTGCAGCCCAAGGCAAAAACGCCAAGGCTGTAGAGCAGCCTGAGTCCCATCTTGTCCCAGCCCTCCTCGTGCTCAATACTACTGCCATGACACAGTCCATATATCAAGCAGAATGATCAGCATCAAGGCAATTGACGGTTAATGCTCTGTTCGGAGAGCAGGGTGGGCTACAGTAAGGTATGATATGAAGGTATGATATGACTGGCAGCTGCCACCACTGTGGCCAGGCTTGTCTATGAACCTGTAGTCCCTGAAGGAGCCAAGATGATTGATTCATCCGTGCCAAACTCATGCAAAGCCTGCTCAGCAGCCCTGGGTTTTTTCATCTCCAAGAGGTTCCCAGTAGACCATCGGCAAACACTTTGAGGCAGCAACAGTGAGTGGAAGCCAGGGTGGGATCTAAATGTTTTGGAGACCATTTTTCATGTTTTTTTCTGGGGTGTTGAAAGAAACCCTTCATTCTCCATGCCTCTGGGAGCTCACAAAATACAAGGGGGTGCTGCTGGATCTCTGGAGCTAATTAAATCCAAGCACTGAGCGTCAGCAGTTGGAGAAAGCTTGCTGAGCTTTATTGATTAAGTCAGCATTGCATAGGTGTCTGCTCAGCAGTCTTTCCCCAGCTCACACCGAGTGCTGCATCACCCTCAGAGGGTCCGTCTCTGAATATCAAGAAGTCCAGGGCAGAAACGCAATGGTTTTTCCATACCAGCAATGCCTCGATGTTGTGCCCAGGCTCCAAGCCTCACTGTGCTGTCGCTGGAAGGATGGAGAGTGAGACACCATCCCCAGCGCAGGGCTGGCAGACACGCAGTGCAGTGCTTGCACCAGGGAGAACAGAGCCATGCATGTCACGGGCATGACCCAGTGCTTGCAGCAGGGAGCGGAAAGACTGCCGTGAGAGGTCAGCACGTGGATACTTTTAAGAAACTGGCTTCAATGACTCACCAAAATGAGGTTTACATCACAGCCTGGATTCAACCCCTTGTCTTCTGAGCCCCAGTCCTTTCCCAGGCAACTGTTCTGCCTTATACAGAATAGGAGCATATGCGAAACACAAAGCTGTTTCGCAAACTGAATTCATCTGTCGGGTGTCCCAGCGCACCCCGTTTTATCAAATAAATCTTACCCACATTTCCACTCACATTGAGCAAATGGTTTTCCAGACGGCACCAAAGAGGGAGAAAGAAATGCTAGCTGGATGCAGCGAAGGAGCTGCATGCTTCCCTGGACTTGCTCATGTAACCTCCTGGTCTGCCAGCTGGCGAGGGCTTTTGTACGTGAACAGGGGCAACTACAGAGGGACCTCCAGGTCTGCGCAACTGAGAGCAAGCGACTTAAAAAGGGAAAAACAAAATTAATAAAACCCCTTTTGTTCTGCTTGGACCTAGCTGAGGGAGGTTGATATAAAAGGCACAGAGAACTGAAACAGAGGCAGAAGGCTCACTCGCCTGCCAGTTGTGTTGTTCAAATCCAGCTCACTCTCGGTAAGAAAACAAAGTCCAAAGCCAAGACCATCCCTGTGCGGAGCTCCCCACTCCCATCCTCATTTGCATTTTTCCAAAAGATTGCTCGCTTCGTGCTCTTGCATTACAGTGCCCAAAAGCTGCAAGATCCGCATGTGCTCACACCCACCCATCAGAGTCATCCTGACTCACCGCTGGCTGCCACTCGCCTGCCCCGGCCATCAGGGAGAGCTCATGCCCACGCCGGGCCATCATGGCTCTTGGTGAGCGTGGTTACTGCAAGGCAGGAGCTCAGCAGCGGCCTCCATGGCTTCTCACTGATTGTTATTAATGATTTTTAATCTGATGCTAAAGAGGTGAGGCCAGCAGTGCTGTGAGTAACAGCTGTCTCTGATTAACTCTGCATCTCAGAGTCATTTTCATTTGGAAGCCCACAGCCAACTATAAACTCCCTTTGGAAGGCCTTGATGCCATTGTGTGAAAGGAAAAGAAAAAAAGTAAAAATCTCAGGAGACGATTAATTTATCATCTGCTTCTTGCTAACGTGTGTCCACAGGATGAACCTCTGTCACAAGACAGGGGAAAAACCAGTCTTTGCAAAAGCCAATCTGGAGAGTTCCTCAATCCCCGAGGAAAACAAATATCTGCTAATCTCAGAGTCTCTGCGCCAGAGCTGAATATCCATTAGACTGGGTTAAAGCCAAAACTTCAACTCTAGTCCTCTGCTTTTACTTTTTGCATTGGTTCTTTGTTTTTCAGTAAACGGGTGAAGGCAGTGACTCTCTGCAGCACCGAATATGAGTCTCACCAGCCCTCCCTAGCAGATAAGCCAGCTCTCCACCACTGCAGCATGGCACGGGCTCCTCCTCTGTGGCACCACGGAGAAGGTGTTGCCATTGGTGATGGTCCCCAATGGTTCATCTCCAGGGGGACCTCTGCCGCACGAGAAGACACGCATCTGCTGCCGCATAGCACAGCAATCCCCATGTACACAACGCAGGAGAAGGTGGACAAGGGGGACTCCAGAGGGATTTTTATGGCCAGCGCTTGGGCAACTGTACAGGCTTTGTGGCTTGACTCACAGGCTCTGCCAGAGCTCAGACATGGCACTGCCATCCTGACACAGCCACTACTGCCACTTCTGTGCACAGGCCAAACACCCAATGTACTCCTCCAGACACTCCAAGTCTGGTCCCACAAAGCACTGTGGAGCTGGCCTGGCACACCCTTCCCCCTGGCCTGGCGTCCCAGGCTGTCCAGCTACATGGGCAAAGACACATCAAAAAGCCATGAGGTCACCAAGACTTCTGTGGCTCGGGCTGAACTTTAACAAAGGTCTCCAGAAGAGAGAAGCCGGTGACTAACCCCTCCAGCACATCTTCCTCAGCCCTCTGAGAGCCATGGAGATCTTCCAGTAAGCACTAACTCCCCAGTGGAGCAGACCACCAGCTGGAAGAGAGGGCTTTAATTTTGGGGTTTTTTTTACGGTGGTGTTTTAACCTGCAGACAGTAATTCTAGGAGGGGCAGCTCATGTCCTTATGTTTCATTCTGCCCAACCTTAAATGACATGCACAGAGACAGAGAAAATACTACTGCAAGGACATCACCAGCAGTAAATCCCAAAGCTTCACATCTACGTCCTAGGACAGAGCCTGCAGTTGCAAGCAACACAACAAGAAAACCCAAACCAAATGAACCAGAGATTTGCCTCTCCAAAGCTGTCATTTGTCCAGCTGACAGAATCAGGGATGCTACAATGTGCCTAGTACTTAAAAGCTCCATAAGGAAACCGCAAAGGGTGATATAATAAGCCAAGACCCCTCTTCTCTTCTGACTTCCATTACAGGAGCCAGCTGGTGAGCATCACCATCCTCTGGCGAACAGCATCAAGCCAACTTTGCCACCAATTTGACGTTACTTTGCTAAAACCGCAGGGGAGTTCCCCATAACTCGTAAGGGAGGGTGGGCATTCGCAATGGGTGCTGCTGCTCCCTCTTGCTACCATCATGAACCACAGAGTCCAAGGCATGAAGCCCATAAACGTGCCAGCTCCGGCATCCACCACATCATGAGACCAGTCTGATAACCTCATCCACGCATTACATGGGTCACAAAACTGTCATTTTTGCATGAAATTTTAGTTCATTTTTAACACGGCAATTGCATAAGCGTTTTTGCACGTGGTTAGTTGTTAAAACCTGGCCCAAGATTTCCTTCAAAATGGCTAAAGTGTTATTTTAGGGGGGGAAAGGAGGTTGTACACACTGAAAATCAGACCTATACAAATTTCGAATAAGTCTTTTTTTGTCCTGCAGACTAAAATTATTGGAGTTTAAATTGCTGCTATATTTTGTAATAGCACCTGGGAGAAGGTTCAACCCTCTGAACAAGCATTAATTTTTTTAAAAAAAAAAAAGAAGTTTATTAGTTCTATTCTTCAGAGGAATATAAAACTCCTGTATTATTAACAGCATCGGGGATTATTAAAAAATGGTGAAAGCAAATTAAAATCTAATTCTGTTCTCACCATTTCCTGACCTCTTATGCTTTTCCTATCCTGGAGTGTGAGATGTTGCAAAAGACTGGAGGGATGGACGGGGCATACGATGGGAAGGGGTCTCCATACAAGGTGGGGAACATGCCTTCAAGCGGCTTCCCTGCCACTGACAACTGACTCGCATTTTCCATTTCTGCTTGTTTTCACTTTTTTGTCTGCACACGCTGGGGAGGGAAACAGCGGGAGTTCCCAGAGTCACAGCAAAAGGGTTTGGATTTTTTTCCCCCTCACCTCCTAATTTGCATTTGCATGAATTACAACGGGTTTTTTGCATTGCATTTTATAAAACAGTTTCCATAAAATAGAAGAGAAAATCCAAGCTCTTGTTATCCGAACATAGCCCTTGAGTATAAGGAAAACTGAGTACTATGAAGAGACTCAACAAATTAACTCATTCCTGTTAGAGCAGAAACCCGTCATTAATAGATCCAGCATCATTAAACACAAGAATCCTAATGCCAGATTTCAGCAGGAGAATAATTAACACCCAGCTCCTTGCACGCTTTCCCTGGTGTTCGTTTCACCCTTTCCTTTATGATATGGACAACTCATGCAAATTACAACAACGATTTATAAAGCACTGATTACTTCTCTTGCAAGATGCAAACAAACAAATGCTCATCTTCCATCCAGAATGGCAGAGACGTAGTAAATAAGAGAGAAAGAGATTCATCTGCTTACCTTGTTTTATTGAAACACCTCTGCATATCCCTGATATTTGTTCTCCAACAGGTAATTTCATATGCTGTTGCAGTTCCAATGATTTTTAAAAAGATGTAACATAGAATCAACTGACCTTGAACTACTGTGGGCTGAGAGCGCAGGTCACTGCAGATCTCTCATTCATGAAGGAAACCTTTTTTTCCAGTGGAAGAACAAAACTGCCTGGTGAGAAGGATCAGAATCAGTTTCTGTGTTAACATGCTTTTTCTGGGACATAGCTCCACCTCAGACATGAAACTAAAATAAATAAAGAGGGTTAAGAAACAATTGGAAACAGTTGATTTCCATTAAATTCTACAGGATTTTTTCCCGTGCTGTTGTTTGTAAGACATGTCTGATCTTATGAGATCAGACACGCAGGTGCCCCCAGTTTGGTGAGCACGCAAAATGCCTTTACCAAATCACACGTGCAAACTTTTTCCTCATCTGCACGATTGCTTTTTATCTTTTTTTGCTTTTGTCAAAACAAGAAGGTTTTCCAGGGAAGACGCCATTCCTTTTAGAAATGTCACATCTGTGGATTGCTGCAGAGCACACAAGAGATTGCTTTTCTCAGTTACTTTCACAGACCCCACGACAGTAACCCATAAACACCTGAAAGTCCACTGCTGGCAGGTGGATCTACAGCTACGCAGAGAAAACCTACGTGAGCATTAGGTCTCTCGAGGATACAGAGCACGTGAGAAAGGATGCAAACCTCATGTTCCCGTGGATGTGTCTAAGCAGCCCCTGGGTCATGCAGTGGAGTGACAGGGAGGACTCCATGTAGGCATCTCTGCAGGCATTCAGCATTTCTCTGAAACCTCAGATCAAATTCTTAAGGAAAATCGTCCTGTGTAAGGCAGAGAGGTATAGCCTCTTCTGCCCCCGAGTTTCCCTGTCTCCAAACATTTTGCAGACTAAGATGCTACAGCTGCTGATTTTGCACTTATGTTCAGTTTGTCTAAAATCCTATAGAAAACCATAAAACCTGGTGGAAATAAATAATACTTTAAAGCAGAAACTGTATTTGTAATAAATAAAAAAAAAGACAAATATTTTGCCATACAGCCCTTGTTCTAATGTACCGCTGATGTCTCATCTGAGTGAAGAGCCACTTTCTATCCTAGGGACTTTAGGGCACACATGTAGGAGCAGTCTGGGTTACGAAAACGGCTGCAAAAGAATATGGCAGCAATAGGAAACCTTCAGCCTGATGTACCACTTAAAAACAAATTCATCACATCCAACCATCCAGCTGGGGCAGTCACAGAAAGGCAGAGGACGGGCAGGGAAAGGAAACAATTCAAACATGGCTTTTACTTGCCTAGAAAGGATGAGATTCGTAAAAGCCAGTTAACAGATGAGGAAAAGGTGCTGAATCACCTAGAACAGCCAGGGTGGCTAACAAAAACAGGTTTAAGTCACTTCTGTCAGCTTTTATGTTCAAACTGAAACAATTTTGGGGGTGTTTTTAAGACAGCCCACGGAAGACATCCAGACAGGCATTTATTGCAACACTTATCAGCTCTGTTTGCACTAACCCTTTATGGATGTTTCTAGCTAAGCCTGCAAAGGAAGCCTATATAAAAAGGGGTAAAAGTCAGCTGCTTCTCTCTGTGTCTAAGTTTGTCATGAAAAAAACCCTTAAACTAATGGGTAATCAGATGTGTGATTTTCCTTGATTCCCCCCCTTGAGCCAAGACTCCGGGACCATACCCAGCCCCCAGGCTGGAACAGGAAACATGTTCTTCCACAAACGCTTTGACACCGGGGTTACTCCCAGTCTCACACCTTCTACTTTATTTATAAAATCTGGTCACCCTCTCAGTTGAGCAAAAATGACCGCAGGCACTTTGCTGCTGTCTGGAAATGCATGCTGTATGGCTTTCCTCCTTTTCTGTAGGGAATAAAGGGAAGGATTTGCTTTGTGTCCGGCCAACAGCTGAGTATAAGGTCCCTGTGTTGTCTGGAAAGAACGATTAACAAAATTTCCCAGGGAGGAAATGATGAATTCCCCCAAGCCCCCCCCCCCTCCCCTCGTGTGCCACTTGCCTTTCTCACTTGCAAACCTTTTGAGGCAGGGGCATGGGGGGAGCAAACCTCATGGTGTCCTGAGACAGACCACACTGACAGCACGAAACGTTAAAACGGAGTGACTCCCACAGCCTTGCTTTCTGGCCGGAGGCCACCAAAGCAGCTGGAAAGGAGTAAGGTGTTTATTTACCAGGATGATTATGACTTCGGTAAGGTAAAAGAGAGGGAAAAGGCAAGAAGCCCAGCCTGCAGCCCATCTCGGAGGGGAGCAGGATCTCGAGGGCAGCAGCGGAGGCCCCCCCCAGCCAGGGGGCAAAATCCTCAGCTGTCACAGCACTGCAACCTGGGGAGCTGGCGGCTGACACGGGGGAGGATCTGCTGCCAAATGCAGCCTTCACAACAAAAGCTATACGAAGCAAAACACACAGTGCAATTAAGGTGCACTTTGGGAAAACAGAAACCTCTACTGGGGAGCACTGAGAGCTGCCAGGAAAAGCCAGGGCTGAAACTGCAGGAGACCGCTAGGACAAAAATAAGCATTATTTAGTAGTCAAAGAATTCTTTCTTTCTTTTCTATGCTTATAAAGATTATGAAAAACAGTGTCCGCAGAATGCTGTGGTGGTCAGAGAGTTAACCCAGGTATGAATTTTGGCTTGGTGAAGCCCCCTTGCCATGATCTCAGGGGCAGATGAGAAGCAGTGTTTGGGGGTATAGACAGAAAGGACAGTGATGGCCACTTCCATAGCCCCTCTTGTTCAAGAAGTCAAGGTCGAGACCTGAGGGCTCAGTCTGAAGTACACCAGTGTGAGTTAAAAATGAACTGGTTTCCATCTTCCTAAGGGTCCCAGAGAGCTGGAGAACCAGCGGATAAAAGGCACATATGACACCTCCATTCTGGTAATTGCAAGTGGTTACTCGTAACAACCTTTGCCGAAATAAATGTTATTTAGCCACTGACGTGACTATATCCAGGGGCAAACTGGGGGAATAAAATGGCAAAACTGGTGAGGAGCCTGTATCTCCTGACTCTCTGACCCATTTTCCTTTTCTTTCAGCACCCGCATCACTGTGTGGTATCTGCTTTAATCATTTATTTTTTTACTGTGTAATCACCAATAATAATTTCTATGCACTAGGACTATTAGGTACGCTTGTAAAGTGATTTCCTACCAAGAGACTGTGCAATTGGATACCGTGTGTGCTAACCCATGAATTTTATCTACTTCAACATATACAGGGGCCTGAGGCCTCAAGGAAATTAACAATCCAAACAAATTCTACTGAGGTTTAAAAGATGAATTATTTTAATAACGCTGAACTTATATTGGATTCTGGTTTGGAGACAGCTCTCTGCAAAATCAGGCAAAACGCCTCAAAGAAAGAGGGATTTGACCAAATTTCAGCTCAATTGTCACATAGTTTTCTGTCTCCTTTCCTTGCATTGCTGATTAACAAGATTATTTATGTCTAAGCACAAGTTCAGTCTCTTTTCCTTATCCAAAAGCTTGTTCTTTCCATGAATTCCAGAGAAAAATGAAATTTAGTGGATTAAAAATAGAAGAAAAAAAATTGCTATCTTGAATGACTTTTGCTTCTGGCACTTCAAGAGCTGTTCCTTGTTTTGTTTGCTTTGCTTTACTTCTTGCCTTTTTGTCTCCCTCTTCTCAACAGCAAACTGCAAAGGTCAGACGCTACCACGATACACGGGTCTTCTGCAGCAAGAGTTGCTCTGCAGTACTTGGCAGACAGAAAAACCAGACAGTTCCTTAAGCGAGGTCGCAATCCAGCCTCGGTAAGATCACCACTGAGGACCACAGCGTAAACAAGACATGGGAACCCTGAGTCATAGTCTGAGTGCAACAGAGCAGCCATCTCTCCCATATGGGTATCAGATGCAGAGCAAGAAGGGAAGGTGCACATCGATGAATAAACAGAAAAATAGGTAACTGAGAAAAAGAGTGGATTTTATGTCTGGCTTCCGCATGGAAGCAAGTTATCAAAGCATCCGTACTGCGAGGGTGAAGAGGACCTCAGCTGTTTCACAGAGTTTTAGAGAGGAAACCAAATGAAATAGCTCATGGGCGAGAAAGAAGTTTCTGAACTAAGAATAACCTGCCCGGGTCTTGCTGTGGAAGGTGAGGTTCAGTCATCATTGCTGGAGTCCTTTAGAGTTTCCAGCATGTTTTATCCCCAAATGGATCACAACCATTTTCCATACAATGCTGCAGCTACGAAATGCAGCCACCACAGTGGCAGAGGACAACAATCAACTGACCAACAGGCCAACATACTGCAGTGAGTAAGAGAGCAGGACAGCAAAGAGGGAATTTAGAGTTAATGCTTTTATACCCCGTGATCTTTACCAGGTACATTATGAGACAGGGTGTACTTCAGAACCATTTGGCAAACATCATGGGTGCAAACACTAAATTAACGTTTGACCTGGAAGGAGCAACGCCACAAGATGTTTGGCAGCCAGTATGTCTTATACCTTTGTACAAAGGGCCTGCTGTGGTGTGAACCTGCAGCTCCTCATGTGGCTAAAAGCATTTAAGACCTGCTGTTTACCTTGCCTAGTCATTCGCTCACGTGTAACAACATCAAATTTCTGCCAGTCGTGCCTACGGTGCAGTTGTAAGAGACTCAGCAGCTCTCCTGTGTGCATCCCAAACACTGTGTAATACAGAAAAAAAAGGGTATTTTCTTCTGTTCTTCTTTGCTATATTCTACAGGCAACAGCACCCCCAACCCCGCCCCCACCAGACAGCTCGTCCTTTTCAGATGCCTGCCCACACCATGCACGTGTGTGTGCTTGTGAGCAAGCGTGAGTTCAGCAACCAAATCTATAGAGCAACAGATCTGAAATTGTAACAGACAATACAGAAACCTTCTGTCGCTGTTGGACAGATCTGATGACCGCCATAATCCCAGGGAAGTCAGGCCACGGGTGAAAGCCAGTGTTCATGCAGGAACTACCCATCAGTTGAAGCCCAGCTACAGCAGCAGGAGCAAATCCCCTGGCTCAGAATTGCTTTAGTAGTTTCCAAAGGGAAATATACCATAAAGCAACACCAGGGGAAGAAAGAGGGAGGGCTCTGGCTTGGAGGAAGAAAGGCAGTACCATAGGCTTAGCCAATTGTGGAGCAGTGATACTGTTAATTTATTTTTATGGCAGAAGTTGGTTTTATCTCTAGCAATTCACTTGCACCAAACAGTTACTTAATAGTTAAAAACTTGAGTTGCAATATATGACTTGCAATCAGCGTCGTGTCCCACAGCTTGAGCCCCTTTCCCTGCTGCACAGAGTGAGCACTTGCTAGACCAGTACAGGTTTGTTTCCAATCGGCTGCAGTGGAATGGGTGAAGCACAGCTCTAACCTGGTCCCTAAAATGAAAGCAGATGGTCACTCCAGTCTGCCAGGCCACCCTGCTTCTCTGCTGAAGGTTACTTCTACCCAAAAGCACTTCCCCTCTCTCCAGGGCTCCCAAACGAAGTTCCAAAAACTAAAAGAAACCAGCTCCCCCTGCCCCAGGCTTTCTGCTTTGGTCTCAGCCTGGCATGAATCCTGAGGCAGCAGTTAGGTTCCTTCTAGGAAAAGAAAAAGCTGTCACTGGCAGATCCAGCTCCTTTCAAGCTCTCTGATGAAGTGGCTATTGCCTACACATCTGAGGTCCTCACCATAGTGTCCTGCAGTTTATCTCCAAACTCTCACGCTGCCCACTGGTTCTTTAAGGTCTGTGAATGATACAACCTTGGCACAGTCCCTTTTGGCTTGTCTGAATTTCAGCCTTTCTAGGAGGAAAAAAAAAACAAACCTCAAACCAAAACACAAACAACCTGTGTCAAAAACCCTGCACTGAAAAGTCCTACTGTGATGGACTAGTGTGACAGTCTGCACGGGACAGGAAAGGGATTTATTGCATCTCCAAGTTTCAGGGTCTGGGGCTGCAGAGCAGTTCAGGATCTTGGCTACCCACATCTGTGATTCAGTTCTCCTACCTATCAGCCAAGGTAAGAGCTATCCCAGTGGCAGAAAGGAGATCCCAAATTTGGTCCCTCCATCACTGTCTCTTCTAGGATGACAGCCAAGCCTGAACTAGAACGGATGACCTGAGGATGCCAATATTCATGTGTCTGTAAACATCACACCTTCATGTGGCCAAGTACCTTACCAGGTACATCACACATGCTGGACAGGAGAGAACAGAAATTCTGGGAACCACATTGCACGTGGAAGGGACAACGCTTTCAGTGGTCCTCACACTGCCGCATGCGACGGGGCAGAGCAGGGGGGAATTCTGTGCTTTGTGAAGGTGACGAACCCAGACATTAGCGTTGTAAACTCTGGGAAGGACATGTCTCCACAGGACAGCTGTGGGTGTTTGATGTCTTGCCAAAGGTGTGTTGGCCCTCACGATGGAAAAGGATCTTCAGCAGCAGTTGAAATCCAAACTGTGGTGTTGAATTACAACAACATATATCTGAAATACTTTGTTTTATTAATGAATAAAACAGGATAATAGAATGAAGATAAGGGAATTCAGCTGAATTCAGCCAGCTTGTTAATTGAATGGAAGCTTTCACAGCTTGAAGTGAAAGACTCATTTCTGGGAACATGTGGAACCAAACCAAAAAAGAAAACCAAACCAAAAAACTGGAAGTTGCTTGCAGGAAGCAACTCTATATTAATAACAGAATGGACTAGATCAGACCTAGAAGGGCTTAGATGATCTGTTAATGATGAGAAGAGACACAATACTCATATCTGCTGGACAGTGAATTAAGGGGCCTGCATTTATAGAATCATAGAATCGTTTAGGTTGGAAAAGACCTTTAAGATCATCCAGTCCAACCACTGACCCTACTCTACCAGGTCTGCCACTAAACCATGTCTCTAAGCACCACATCTACATGATTTTTAAACACTTCTAGGGATGGTGACTCAACCACCTCCCTGGGCAGCCTGTTCCAATGCTTGATAACTCTTTCAGTGAAAAATTTTTTCCTAATGTCCAGCCTAAACCTTCCCTGGTGCAACTTGAACCCGTTTCCTCTTGTCCTATCGCTAGTTACTTGGGAGAAGAGACCAGTGCTCATCTCACTACAACCTCCTTTCAGGTAGTTGTAGAGAGCAGTAAGGTCTCCCCTCAACCTTCTCTTCTCCAGACTAAACAATCCCAATTCCTTCAGCCGCTCCTCATAAGACATGTTCTCCAAACCCCTCACCAGCTTTGTTGCCCTTCTCTGGACACGTTCGAGCACCTCAGTGTCCCTCCTATATTGTGGCGCCCAAAACTGAACACAGTACTCAAGCTGGTACCTCTGATACCCTGCTCAAAGCCTGCTTTGGATTGTGCAAAGAGCCTGGCACAACGTGTAGACAGAAAACGGGGTGGCAGAGCACATATAAAGACCTTCTGGTGATCTGCTCAGAAGCAGCTGTGGACAAATGCATCTCTACCCACCACAGTTGCTTTGCAACCTGTGCATGTCCCCACCACTGCTGGCGATGCGGTCTAGCTCTGAAGGACGCGGTGCCAAGTGATGACAACCCATGCAGAGGAGCTGGGAGAGNTGCCTTGTCCTGCTGAAGAGTGCACATGGTGAGATATTGCGTCAAGTAGCTAAAGGACTAGGCTTAAAATACTGGGAGGAGTTGAATGAGTATAGTTGGTTTTGGTTTCATCTCCCTGCCATAAAAACAAGTGAATTTGAGAGACAGGATAAAACGAGGTAGCAACAAGTGCAAAAGAAATAGAAAGTTTAGGTACATTAGCTGTTTATAGCAGGAGAATGAGTCAGTCTATCCCAGCAGTTTTCATTACGACCCAGATTAGGCCTTCAGCAAATCCCCACCTTGAAACTGGAAAAAGCTTCTGTATATTGTACATAAATAGAAATTTTCCAGACACATGAGGACAAGAGTTCAGACTAACTGGACAGACATCACCCCACAATGTAAAACTACCACCAGGTTTTATTATTATTACTTAGAAACTGACCTTATTTATGGCAAATGTTAAGAACTAAAATAATGGAAGAATGGAAAAAGCCAGTCATGTTTACATACTACAGCATTCTTTATTCCATACACTACAATGGGGTGCTGGTTACTGAAGATTGCCTGTTCCCCCTCCCAGGAATGATGTATCTGTATAAACTGATAGTTCATCTGTCACAGGGGCAGACTCTGCTTGATGCGGAGCCCAACAGAATTAATAACTCAGACGAGGATGGAAGCCAGGAGAGGCTGACCTGTTGCCCAGCAATGGTGACCACAGTAGCCTGAATCTACGCTTCTCCCGCATGAGCTTTCTTGGGCACTGACATCTATCATTGCCTTTTATCCCAAGACTTGTGTCCCTTCCACAATCCACACAGCGATAGTCTGCTACTTCCAGGTTCCTTCAGTCCACACGGGACTACAGCTGACTTACCTACAGGATTAATTCTTCCCTGGATCCAAGAAAACATCAATGACGGAAAGAAAAGTCAGCTGCTATTGCACACCAAAAACAAGCCAAGCATGGAGATACTTCCTGAACTCGCAAGGAACCCCTCGGCTACAGCCTGATTGCAAAGGGACTTATTATCCATAAAACTAAACTTCATAAAATGCAGCTAAAGGGGCTCTGGGCTTTCCCTACAAAAATACATGGGATTCCTGGGGTGTCTGTGATCCCAAGCAAAGACCAGCAGCTGTCTACAGCTGCTCGCTGCATAAGCCATGCTTTAAGAAGGTCACGCATGGACTATTTGGAACAAGTTGGTGTGCTAGAAGGATGCCTTATGCTAAACAAACCTGAAGAGCTGGAAAAGCACTAACCACAAGTGCTGCAAAGGCAAGACAGTGCCTCATGGCCTTGGTAGTTTTAATCCATCTTTGGTTCTGGGATTTTTTAATTATTCTTTTTTTAGTTTCTTGGCTCTGAGAAACTACTTTACCAAGAATAAAAAGCTATCCCGAGGAAAACGGAGTAGCAAAGAGCCTCACCAGAGCTGAAATCCACTAGAAATGAGTCAGATACAAAGCTGGCGAAAATAGAAGTCAATAGCATTAGTTCAGGGGAGGCTTCATAGAAACAGGAGACAGCGCTGTAATGGAAGCAGATTTTAAAGCAGCGGCTCACACAGCAGTATGTAGCCAGCAACAGAAGCACCGAGCATAAAGTAACAACGTAAAACTCAGGGTTCGGTGTAAAAAGCTTGGTTTTACTAATGGCACCTAGAGCTGGCAAAGATGCAATTATTATGAACCCCAGAGGAAGGAAAAGAATCAACAGATTTGTTATACTTGCAGGTTACTGCAAGAAAAAATTCTGCATAGACAAAATAACTATAAGAATACGTTAAAAAGAAACATTTTCCATTACCTACAAAGAGAGACATTTTTGGAGAGATGTCTAATGCCAAGTACATTTCTGTGCTTGATGCATCAGCAGTGTTCTGGCAGGTGCCCTTAGAAAAATAAAGCGCATGTTTGTGGGCATTCAACACTCTCTTTGAGAGACGCTTTCCTCAGCCTGTCACTTGGGTTGAGTTCAGCACCAGAGCTGTTTCACTGGAAAATACAACGTTATTTTTGTTGGTGTATCCAGGAGGGTTCCAAAGTCTACAGAGCTGATGCTTACATCTGGGGAAAATCTGCAGAAAAGGCATGACAGAAAGCTCCAACTCACTTTGGAAAGAGCTGGACCTGCTAAGCTAAAGCTGAATTCCACGTACTGAAAATGAAAGATATCAGGCAGAGAAGAGTTTGGCATGATGTACCCGGCTGCCACAACAGACGAGGAGATTCAAGGATTTCCTGGAATGACGATGCGCAAACAAAGCTGCCCTACTTCAGCTGCTCAAATTATCAACGTGAAAGTGCTACTGTACAAAAAGCTGTCCCAGGGAACAAAGGATGCTGATCTTAACAGAGTACACGTGGGAACTGAAGCAGCAAGACTTCAGTCCTTAGACACTGTGATATCCATCTAGAGAGGATATTGGCACAGTCTCCATCACCAGCATTGTCAAAATTGAGACACGCACTGTGCATATCTTGGTGTTCATGGAATTAGTATGCTCAAAAGGGATGGAGATTTTGGCCACAGTTGGTGGTTATGTGTTTAAAAGCAGAAGTCCCTCCTTGAGGAAGAAAGGCGTTATATGTGATCACCCACAAACCATGAACATGACCGGGATCCATGAACATGACCATCACTGCTGCCAAGAAGATGCCGACAAGGCAGTCCTCAAGAATGCAGTTCTGTTTCAGCTATGAACATGATTTGCAAAGCAGATAACAACGTCTGCTGGTTGCAGAGACACACTGTACACTCCCTCATTTATTGCTCTGGTGATGCCATCAACAGCTTTGCATATTGTGTTAGCAGCACCACCACTGCGCCCTGTGCTCAGAGACCTGCTTATTGAAAAGATGGATTGCTATCTCCTCCTGCCCCAGGGAGGACCCCAGAGCAACACCGTGCCCGAACTGACCCCCAGAAGAACCTGCCCACCCAGCACCCACATTACCAGAAACAGACCTACCACATTCGGGGAACTCCTGCTCTAAAAAATTTGTCAAAATAAACTGGATAAGCCTCATAGCCCAAATATTTATGAAACAACACAAACCAGTTTGTATACATTCTTGGAAAAAACACAGATTGCAAATGTCAGATCTACTGTAGAAGATGAGATCTCACAGGTAGGCATTGGCACTGGATCAAGCTAATACACTCCTAACACATCTTTAACCTTGATAGGATCTTTTGGTTTGGTGATGGGGTTTTGTTTAAGAGCACTAGGATAACAGAGAGAAATGTTTTACGCTAGCGGAAAGAAACAATCACATGGAAGTAGCAGCTCGGGACTGTCACATATGGCACGACCAGTCAAGCAGGACAACAAAAATCAGTAGTTTAAAAAGCTTTTCACCAGAACAATGCAGTTATATTGTCATTAAGAAAACAGTGGGTGATCTGGATTATTAAATCTCTTTCCATGATACAGCTCACTAGAAGATATGGCAGCTGAAAACATCGAGCTGGTTTTTGCTAAATACGGCACCTGAAATAATAAGTCCTTGTTGGTAGTCTTAGCCATCTGTAGTAAAATCAGGATCTGGAGTTTCCTTTCCGACTTGCTGCTATTATCACCAGTGCAACAGGTTGGTGTAAAATGCCAAAACAGTGCAGGACCTACTAAAAAAAAGCTACAGAGTCAGACTCTCCTTTGAACGTTTGTATTTTGTTATTGCTATTGTGATGTTTGGCGAGCGCAAGAGAATGTGAGCAGGGACACCTTTCAGAAGCACTTTCAAGAAGCAGTTGGATGTGGCTGTGGTGCTGCCCAGACGCTCATGTTACAACAACGCAGAACGAAGCCCTGAATGGAACGAGTCTCTGCTAAAAGTCATGGCTCGAAGTCATTACTGAACAGCTCAGCTCCCGATTCTGCTGGAGCCTCTTAAAAGTCAGAGGTTAGAAATGATCATCCCTGGGAGCAACCTGGTAGGAAGAGAAGTTTTGTAAGATTCAGTAAACGCAGCCCGACACCAAGGCGGGGGTGTGTTGGTGGGGAGCGCCATGGCCACACGCCCATGCCAGGAAATCCGCAGAGACCCCGCTGTCCAGGGAGGTAACTATGGTGATGAATCCGTGGCCTGTGTGGCCTCTCAAATATTTTGTTGATAAGGACTCAGCAGACTGAAGTTGAAAGAAAGATTTTATTTCAACAAACCGGCAAGTTTGATCTGCTCTGCAGGACACAGTAAAGTTTTTTAAGCACACTGAAAAACAGAAAAAGGTTTCTAATCTGCAAGCTTCAGTCTTGGTTTTCTTAACGTGTGCTAACTCCAAGCTAATTATGCTTGTTCATAGCACATAAAATAGTAATTTAAAAAAGACAAATAACACTGCTCATGCATTAATGACCAAAGCCACTGAACTGGTGACAAGTGAAACTCATGAATGAATTACTGTTAGTAACCTACAAATAGGGGCTAGGTGCTGCAGAAAGGATGGTCCAAGCCTCAAAGAGACAGAAGGCCTGTAAAGACAGGGAATACAGGGCAGACAAATAACATAAACTTTAGGAATAATATTAACATAATACTTCGGGCAAATAGGAAGTAGTCTTAGGAAGCCAGCAACTGAAAGTGTCAAGATTTTCATGACAGGCACAGAAAACAACCCACCATAGGAAGGGACTAAAGGGCAAGAAGTAAAGGTTGTTTGCACGCAAAATTTTGTTCCTGTCAAGTGCAAGGGGCAGCATGGGGGAAGGAAAGAGATCTTAAATGAAAAACAGGATATAGGATGAGGACAGGCCAAGAAGGACCGCAAAAGTACAGACAAGTATTTGATGTGATAGAGAAGAATAAGCCAAATGAGAGGAAGTTTCTGAATGGATAGGATTTGGGCAAAAGTCAGTGTTCATCAAGGCCAAGAGAAAAGGATGTTGCATTAATCGAGACATGATGAGATAACAACTTGGACAAGAGTTTTAGCTGTGAGGAAGAAAAGGTTGAATACTTATGGCTGAAAACACTTAGTACAGGAACAGGAAAACAAGAAGATGTTTATTGGCCAGAAAGAGAGGGAAAATATCCACCACCTGAATTGTATCAGCTGAGACAAGTCCTCTCAGGAGACTTTCCCTCCCCTCCCACATTGTACAGCTTCCTCCTTTAACTCTGCTTCCCTTCCCAGCTTTCTGTTATCATTTGGATGTCTATCCTTTCTTCTGCAAAGGACCTGACCAAGGAAAACAGAGGGCTTGTAAAACTGCCTGCCCAAATGTGGCTTTTTGATGTCTGAAGCACACAGACACTGCTGAAATTTATGGTTTCCAAGGAGGACTGAGAAAGGGAGAAATTTATGTTAGGAAAATGTGACTGTCATCTTCGTTTATCTCCCAGTTTTGTAATGGAAAACAGGCATTTTACAAACACATACACACAAAGCCCAGCATGAAACAGTTTATGAACTCGAGTGCATTAACCAAGAACCATTCCATAAAGACTGGTGGCAATAATAATAATAATAATAATCTTAATAATGCAATAAATCACACACCATCTGTCATATCACATCACCATCCACCTAGCAGGGGAGAAAGCACCCCGTTGAGAACCAAGGCAGCAGCATCTCCTTCCTCTTCCATCCTTCATTCTGTCTGGATCAATCAAAAAGACTTTGGATCCTTCAGACCAGCAGACTGACCACAAACACCCCACCGTCCTTACAGAAGCTGTTGTACATTACACAGGCAGCAAATAAAATGTAGAGCTACACCAGATTTACTGAGGATGCTTCAAAGTGACAGCTTCAGGAAAGCCCATCTTAAACACGTGGATTACCTGAAAACCTTTAGCTTATTACACTGAAGCAGGCAGATAATGAGAACAACTCAAGCAATCAGCTAGAAGTAGTTAAGCCATTAAATTAGAAACGTTCAAATTTGTATATTAAAGAATACAGACAAATTTGCATTCCCGCTAAATGAGTGTGCTTTTCAGTCCTTGGCAGCTCATTTGGAGTTTTGAATTTATGGCAGGAAACAATATAGATTATGATTCAGACAACAGCAGTTTATGTCTTGAGACTATTTGCAAGGAAACTTGAAACTTGCAATAAGATAAAAGAGTATCTATTTGATCTGGTACCAAATAATTTGAATTCAAAGCTACCTCAATTTCTGAAGTTTACACCAAGCCATTTCAAAGTATTTAAACCATTCTGCAAGCGTTTAGACAGGAAGCTTTTCTATACTCACCCTGGAGGAAGTGGTGGCATTATTGATATATGTCCTGCACTACATTAAGTGTGGCTGTGGAGTTATTTATGTGCTTTTCCTGACTTCTTTTGACACAGGAGTTGATTGCAGTGCTGTATGATTACGTCTGCATCTCTGAATCTTTCTTTCTCAGCTGGAAAGTCTCAAGTTCCAAGTTGGGATTCCCTCTCCACCCCCTTCTCATGTACTTAACCCTCCTTCTGCTGGAATTGTCTAGTAAACACCCACAAAAACCTCTTAGGTACAAAAGACTGCAGAGCAGCAGGAAGTGGGAAGGCAGCATTTTAAGAGAAATAAAGTGTTTTCTTAGATGCTCCTTCCTTATTAACTCTGTGCCACACGAAAGCTCTTTTTAATGATGATATTTTTAACTATGGACCCTTAGAAATCAATCAGTCCCAAAAGATTAGGGATTTCAAGTCTCTCTCTCTTGCCTTTTTTTTTTTTTTTTCAATTTTTTTTTTTTTTAATTTTTTTTTTTTTTTTTTTTTACNAAAATTATGGATTTTAATTCTCTCTCTCTTGCCTTTTTTTTTTTTTTTTCAATTGTTTCTGTCTTGAATTCTTTTTCTTATGATCTTTATCAACCTACCCCTCCTCCCTTGGTTCCCAGACCACCTACGGACAGAAGTTTTGTTCATTAGTAAGACTTTTGCTGTCGGCTACAAACAACCATCTGTGCACAAGAACCTACTGCTTTTCTGTTTCACTGGTCACAACTCAGTAAAACGTACTTCTAGCCCAACTCAACCCTTGCACATTGAGAACTGCAAAGCAGAAGAAAACGTCTGCTCCCCCCATTCATGGACAATTGTGCAGGATGAAATAGCTGCCACTGTCACCTGATTTCTGAGCCAAAGGCTTCCTATGTGACAGTCCTGTCACGCAGCCAGGCACGACTGCCACTACCCATTCTCCATCATCTTGATCCAATCTGTGCAGACCAACAGAAACAGTACCCTACCGCAGAGCTCAGACTGCTCTGAAGCTTGCGAGCAAACCTGGCACACGTAGATGAGCACAGCCATTACAGTAATAACTTGCATGCTGTAGCTTCCATTTACTCACCAGAGCCAGCACCTCTGATGCATCACAGACTCCACTGCCATCATGTATTTCTCTGGATAAAGTAAAGGACACAAACTGAGAATGGAAACTAAAAAGCTATATATCCTGCCTGTGATGAAATGTTGGTAACTTAGACCCAGCAGCTGCAGAAAGGCAGCCGGTGGGTGCTGCTGGAGCCAGCACATACGGTCACTTTGGGCTGCACTGGGGCAGTGGGAGCTATTGCCATCACCAGGCTATGAACTACTCCGAAATTTCCCCATTAGTAATTGTGAGGACACCCGCCTTGTGTCTCTCAGACACATGAGAATTCTGGTATGCAACTATTAAGATAAGGAAAATTGATAACTCTAGATAGAATGAATATTAAATTCTGCAATACAGTCTCCTTGCCACCCGTCCTCACAACATCTAAGCAAGTGATAGACAATTGTGTCAGTCATCGGCATGCTTCGCTATGTACATTTGGTATTTCCATGTAGGTTTTCAGCGCTCCTTCCAAGGAACTATAGGGATTTCAAATACCTTGGGTGAAGGAATGTCCTTAAGTGGCAGGAGACACTCTTTGGCCAACCTATTTTGCTAGCGGATCTCAGTTGTACCTGCTGGGGCCACCTATAGTAGCGCAGATGGGCAGACGGAAATTATATACATCAGTGAGTTGATGCTCGTATTTTATTTCTGCCCCCAATGTCAGTTTGACATGAGGTTGCTCTGGGCTTTTTTCAGCACGTTGACAAACTTTATTTAGGAATTTACTCTATTGGCAGCTGAGCCTTTTTAGTAAATCCAGATCAAAGGTAACAAACTGGTAATGGGTTTAGTGTTTCTGGGCACTTTAGTGCCAATGTCACTTCTACATAGCCGCAATCTGGAAGAGTGCTTGATTATAGCAGAAACCATAGAGAATGGGACTAGGAAAAGACTCATAAACTACAAAAATAAGCACTTAAGACCTACACCAGAACATTGCTAATCAACAGAGAAAAACAGAAAATTCTCACCAGAGAATGAGCTTTCCAAGCAGGACAGTGATGGCCATGAGAAGAATTGTTTCAAGGTAGAACTTGACACCTTCATGAATTACAGACTGCATGACATAACAAAAATGCCAACCGCTGCTGCTGTCAAGAGGGTTTGGTCTGCTCAGTCACTTGCCATGGAACAAAGACTGAAGGAGAAACTGCTCCCCACACCTGTTTTCATGATGCAAAGTGATGGGCCACAACAAGCGGCTGAGTGTTGGAGAGCATGTGCTAGTGCTTGAAGGGATATTGAGTTTAAAAAAATCTCCGGTATCTGGCTTGTGTGTTTTATTGTTCTTTAATTAATCACCAGATTTGGATTCTGGAAGGAATTTTATTTCCAAGGACAGATGGGGAAGAAACAGTTTGATATCTCACCCCTTTACAGGGCGCACGGGACAGTCCCATTCCCAGGACTAACTGGGTATCTTCTCATTACAAGTTTCAGCCACTGCAGAACACCAGGACATCAGCAAAGCCTTCAACCTTTTGTACTTTTTAACTTGTACACTTTAATTGTATGGCTTTTGAATTTAGGATATTCCATACATTATTGGGCTGTACTTTATGGCATGTGCTGTGTAGGGAGAGAATAGAGGCAATGTACTGTGAGAGAGTCCAGGGAATGGATTTCATAACTATGGGCTTTACTGCGTGGACACATTGTTGTGAGACCGGTGAAGCTGCAGACTGTGGGAACCATGGGCAACCCACGGGATAACCTTTGCACGCTTATCACAGAGTGCCAGGCTGCTGTAGATCAAGGCACACTCCAGTTACCGTCACGAGGCATGCCACTGTATCGTGGGGCTGCATTTGATGATAGTCTTGCCAGTGGCAGCCACTCAAGAGCAGAAGGTACCTAAAGATGGGGAATCCCCCTCTCTCGACAATTTGTTCAGTTATTAATCTTCCTTCACACACATTGTCAAACACTCTGCCTCATTTCCCACCTGAATTCGACTGGTTTATGGTTCTTACAATTCCCTCCCTACCCAAACTGAAGAGCTCTTCACTAGCCTGTGTCTTCTTCCCAAGAGCAACGCTCCAGTCAAGGGCTTTTAAATCTTACCCTCTATTTGCCTAAATCTGCACATTGATTAAAGCTGTGAAGATTGAGAGGGACTCAAAGCCAAAAGCCTGCAGCCACGAGGGAGCTCAAATCCAAGCACATGCTTCTCTGTCAGGCTCCTTTCTGTACAGCAGAGAGCTCCATACTGTGAACTGGATCAGTGAAATGACAGACATAAAAACAAAATAAAACCAAAACCACACACAAAAACCCTTTCTTAAAATAACTCAACTACTTACTGTCTATAAAGCTTTTGCTCAAAGAAAGGAATTGACATGGAAAACTATGTCAATCCGTGCAAAGACATTCACAGAGGTCAAAGTTTCTTATGGGAATATTCCTACAAAAGTTGATTTTTTTGGCAAAAAAGATTAATACCTTCCACCTTTTACAAAAAGTAAAACAAAAGGAAAAAGTTATTTTCATTAACACTAAGCTGCATTCAGCCTTTTGCCACACAAGAAAATTTCCATGAAAATGTAGGGAAACATCAGAGGTGTAAAGCATCGAGATGTGCTATTTTTTTGAAATTCTGAGAATGTCCCAGGGAAGCTCCTAGTTTTGTTATAATGGTCAATTTAACAAAACTCAAAGGAATTTCAGGCAGCACCCAAAACAGATGTAATTCCCCCAAGATGCTTAGAAACTATTTAAAAACATAGTAAGGTATACACAAAATTAAACAAACAAACAAAAAACCCCAACAAAACAACAACAACAACCCCCCCCCCAAAAAAAAACAAAAAACCCCCAAAAAACCCAAAAACAAACAAAAAAAACAACCAAAAAACCTCAAACCTCTACCCTCCACCTTGCCCCTGCCTGCCTCCAAAGCTGCTGTTCCTTGGATAAAAGTAGGATATTTTTGTCACGATTGTATTTCAAAAAATGAAGATCTTCTCAATGTGAACCACCTCCCTGGGCTGCATGTTTAACTGCAGAAAGGAGCGAAAGGCAACCTGAATGAATGAAAAGGCAGGAAAGGATTCAAAACAAATCAACAAACTGTTTCTCATCTTTTCCGTGATTCCTCCCGCCTCCTCTTTTACAAACATTTTGGCTTTTTTATTTCCCCTCTGGTTTTGCTGAGGAGAGCGGGGAGCCCATTAGAGCAGGGGGATTAAGAGAGTCGAAGTAGGATTGAGTAATAAAACTGCTGTTAAATAACAGCAGTTATGCAAGGCAGATGGCCCCAACGAAAGAGCACAGCGTTTCGCACACGCTGCGACGGGAAGCAGAACTGAGCCCGCTCTGCTTTAGAAAGAGCACATCCTTTGTGTCTGATTAAATCATACCAATTTGTGATTATTAGAGAAGGGCCGCCCTAAGAAGGCTGTGACACCAGGGAGATGGAAGCAGACATCTTGGGGAGGAAAGGCATCAAATGACAAGTTCAGCTGCTGTTTAACCTAGACTGGAAGTCAGCAGAATCCTCAGCGCAATTCACAGTACCACCTACTCGTGTATTCACCTGGGTGCTTGCAAAAGAAAGTTTAATTTTGTTTCCACATGGGAATAGCAGGGGAAAACCTGGTTACTAAAATGAAAATATTACTAATTAATGGCAGACACAGAATTTCCAACTGTGGCAATTTTTGTAACTGTTAAATAAGCCAAGTAAGAGAGCTACTTCTCTGTGCACCAGGTAATGTCTATAACCTTTTTTTTCCTCTGTTAAATGCAATTCAGAATCCAGCAGACCAAGGGTTCCTGATTTACTTATTTTTAATCAGAGGTGGCCAGCCAAGCTCCTCTGGTAAGATCAAAGCAGCAAAGTGGATCTAGGTTTTTCCTAAGCTTAAAAATAAATGCTATAGAAGTGGGAGAGTACAAAAACATATCAAAAGGAAGTGAGGAGAGGGGAGAGGTGACTTCTAGGACCAAACTAGTAGGAGATGAGCCAAGCCCATGCAAACTCCAGCAACAAGATAGCCCTATATAATATATGCACACACACATACCAAGCAAGCTGAAGTGCACTTTTGAGCTCGTCAAATGGTGCTGGCCAGCTCCCAATTTTTTTTCTGCTTTACCCAGAAAGCCAATGTTAAATTTAATATATAGTTCATCAATTAAAAATTTGAATTATTTTAAATATACATACAGGAGATTTGTTTTCCCTGCGGTAATAACAAAAGAGTAAAGTCCCTTTGATTTCAGTGTACTTGCTTAAATTCTCAGATCCTGGTAGGATGCACTCAGCAGTTTGAGAAGCAAACCCCAGCGCATCTTGAAAACAAAAATCCCAAAGATTCCTTAAGAAAAGCAGGGATTCAGTGTGAAAAACAGGGATATTTATTATTTTCCAATTAAATACCATAAATGTTCAGATTGTGGCCCAGTGAGGGACAATGAACAGTCTGTCCTTAAAGCTGGCATCACAGTGTAGCATGGAGAGATGTCAGGCTAAACTCAGCTTTCCATCCAGGCTTCTGTTGATCTGTTTCACAACCAGATTAAGTTTCCTCTAACTAGTGTGAAAAATCTGAAATAGAATATTTACTAGAAGATTATATAACATATATTCACTCATGCTTAACCCAAGCTGATGGGCAGAGATCAAACTGGACAGCTTACTTAAATATTCAAAAATACAGATTAACCTGAGGGACGGAAAGAACAACAAAACTCTTCCTAGTCTACTGGTCAGTTAAAAATATCTATGTTGTGACCAAAATCCTCAAAATATCATTTTCTGCCCAAAATTATTAAATTTATTATTATGAAAAACTATTAAATATCATTAAAGGACATTTTTTCCTTTGCAAATTGTATATGTTAAAAAATTGAATAGGAAACAAACATGAGAAAGCTTTCAAAAGTAGAATTCACGTAAGTTTAAAAAAGGCAAAAAAGGCAAACAAAGGAGACATTTGCTCTTGAATTAAACTTCGCATGTGAAGTTGTAGACAAGGAAAACAGGTTTTCATCCAGTTCCATCCAATTTATCGCGCTAAAGAACAAGACTTGATTAAAAATCCCCTGGCACCTTTTGAAAGAGGAGGAGCGTTAACCCCTTGCCCTGGCCAAACTGCACGTGGGCAATCACGTCCCACGCACTTCAGCTCTGCACGGCTCCTCTTGCCTCCACTTGCTGCACAGTTTGTTATTCCTATTTTTGTGGGGTATAAAACAACCTCTAAATATGTCAAACCTTGTTTAGCAGAGGAATCAAGCATATCCGTTTGTACCAGCGCATTAAAAAAGCAATCTCAGTCTACCCCAAACACCACTCTAACTGAATGACTTTCTTATTCCCGGCTTCATTCAAGGAAATGAGGTTTGACTGTCGAGTACTCACCTAAATCAGCAGAGCTTATAGAATTGCTTTGGGATTGCAGTGAATGAAAGCAACATTCTTATTTCTGATAATGGGAAACAGTTTTTCTTGAGTTACAGTTATGGCTCTAACTTTTCAGTACTTAGATAATTAGGAATTTAGAAGGAATACTCCCTGGCAACAGAAGTTTGTGCAGTGAGACTCTACAGTGATTTTGGGTTTTCTTTTAGATATTGGTTTTCTTACTGTGTCTTCTAACGCAAAACTCCATAGCAGTTCTGTGAAGTGGATAACAAAGTACAGGGCCACCAGAGCATACCCATATGCATGCCAGGATCTCCACGATGGAGACAAGCACTAGAGTAACATTTTGGCCAGCATTCCTTGCTTTATAGGCAAACTGTCAATACTGAAATGCCTAAAAATGCAGCCAATGAAGGCATTCCAGTTTATTTGGGTCACAGAAGGGTGCTCATTTTTATAGCTTTGTTTTGCAAGACAAAATATGTAAAACTAACAAGGAATGAAAGAAAGAAAAAGACAGAAAAGAAATAACCCACATCCTTCACTATTTTTAGACCGATTTCTAGTTGTACAATCCATCAAACCATAACATTTTGGTTAGTTTTTACATCAGGACCACAGAAGCCCTTAAGGATTCATGAGATGGATGCTCTTTCAGGTGGGATTCAAGATTAAATTATCCGAAAGGTCATTCATTATAATGGTACCATACTGCCTATTCAGCCATAACTACACGTCAGGAATTTCAGTACAACATCAAGATAAATGGTGAGGTCTTGTCTATAGTGAACTTAGTATTGAAAATAACCAATGTGGCCAAGTAGGGTAACCAAATGCTCTCCTCTCCCAAAACCTGCATGTCTAAACATTATTATACAAAACAAAATCAAATCCATAAAAACAATATTCTGCAGGTCACAAGATAAATTACAAACAAAACATGCAGCTGATCCTAGTCAGCTTACCCGAAACAGCCCCCTGAAGACTCTTGGTCACGTGTTCTCAATCTCTGCCTTTTGGACAAAAGCAGCACGAGGAGAAAAAGAAAAGTTAAAAATGAGGATGTCAGAAGGTTTGCTGAGGTAAAAGAACCTCTTTATTAAAAAGGCAGAGGCTGTGAATAATAGAAGGAGACATAATGAGAACTCATTTCCAGCTGACCTACTGAAAACGGTCAAAAAGTCTTCACGGGCAGAATTACATCTATGGTGAAACACGACCAACCTACCTGAACAGAGCGCCAGGCAAAACCCTCAGTACCTCTGCAAGATTTTCATTCTCCGAGTTATAATACTTTTAGGATTTCTTACTGTTACATTGGTATGTTATTGCTACGATAACCCCTGTATGAACATACTCTTCACACTTGTACAGAACCTCACAGACTCTTCACAGTCACAAGCATTTCCTAGAAGGGAATTCATTCCTGAATTACTCTTCTTGGGACTGACTTATTTGTACATGAAACACCCTGTGATGTCTAGAAAACGCATGAAACATTCTTGAAGAGACGACATTTCCTCCCTGGACAGGGACATAGATCTTCCAAGGACATAAAAACTACAGAAAGGGAACAGGGACAGCCATTACTCATAAGAATACCTGGCTCAATGTTGAAGTCTCTTTTCTTTGAAGTATAAACATAGTGTGACACAGCTTAGATTAATGTAAACATTGACATAACACTGAAAAATTCACATCTTGAGGAACATGTGGTCTTAACATCTGAATGCAGTGGAGGATCTTAGCAAGCTGCTCTCCTTACCTATTTATTTCAATTGATTTGTACACTCTCCATTCCACACTGGTGAAGTAGATTTAATTCTCTTGAAATCTAGTGAATGCTACTTCGCTGCTTGATATGCCTTTACAATCACTTTTAGCAGAAGAAACTTGAGCATGCAGCAGTCTAGTGGCTAAAGAAAACCTCTCCTGAACTCAATTTCATCTTGTACCCGAGCTGAAAAATGGAAAAAGAACAGAATTCTTAACTGCACCATAAAACAAAGACAGATACCCTACAGTTTAAATGCATGTGTGTTCCTCTCGAAAGGAGAAGATGCCCAGGATGCAGAAGGAAAGCTGGGTAAAACTTTCTGAAGAAGACAAGAATGCCACTGTGGCCAATATGAATACAGCAAGAGAGTGGTATGCAATAGCATGCAGCGGCTTTGCCATCCCAGCTTTCTCACTGTCATTTCCAAGCGATAAATTACTATTAAACAGTCATGCTAAAATGTACAGGCCTTGCTTTATTTTTAGGCTTCTATTTGGATGCCAAGCTCTTCAAACATCACCCAGTCTGAGAAACGCTATTAAAAAAAAGAAACTGAAGAGTAGCCAAATTCTTGGCCTCTTGCAAACATTGTATTCAATAGGCTGTGGTTCAGTGTGCATTGTACTTGTGCGTCAAGAAATATCCTAAAGAGAAGTAGGAATTTACATAAAGTGTAATACTTACCAGGGACAACATTCCCAGAAATTGGGTGTGCTTAACCCTTATTTTCATTTAAAAAAAACCCCAACTTATCCTGAATTCAACCACGTAGAATTTGTGGCTATGCCCCATTCATTAATATATTAAATGCATTATGAGCCATATATTGACAATAACCATATAGCAAGTCAGATGAAAAACAAATACAAAGCAACACCTCCCTCAGTAAACTCTATTTTTCTAAAACGTGCACCATTAAGATAACCAGGTTATAGCAAACATGTATCCTTTCTACTCAAGCTTAGCAAATATGAAAATGCAGCCTTCTTGAAATCGGTATCAAATTTCCCTTAAGTTTCAGTGGAGAGAGGATTTCACCTTGCTGTTGCAGGTTTGATAACAAGACAGGAATCAGACTTTTGCAGCTCAACTTTTTATGGATGAATCCCAAGCTGAGGTATTGCCACAAATGGCTGGACAAAGAAGGCAGAAGGAATGAAAAGGGAGAGAGCTCAGAAGAATCGTTCACATTTTTAAAAAATTATTTCATAAATTCATTGTATAAAATAGGATTTGCAGACTCAAAAGCTTAACTATCACATTTTTCTTGCACTGGAAATTTAGATAATAACATGATCTAAGATTGATATCTTCCTTATAGACTTAATCTTACTTCTCAGTTTGCCAGCAGAGCTTGCCAGATAGCGTCTGTCTTCAAATACTCCAGAACTACACTCTTACAGCACAGTCCAGTCAAACCGTATTCATTCCTAAGGCAGAGAGCAACTTAGAGCTGCACTATTCATAAATACACATTTATTTTTTCATTAGAAATGCATAATTACAGCATTTAAAAGCATTTTCCCCTAGAAAAGTAGTTAAGCAACAGTACAAACAAAATTGTTAGTCTTCTGCAAATACATTTTTCATTACACTGAACAGAAAACACCAGCAAAAGGCTAATACTTGCAGTTATGGGATTTTTCTTTTTTTAAATATTTTCCATTTTTGTTATAAACACCATAGCAAATAAAAAAAAGCTGTTTAAACAGTGAAAAATATTTGAGCTCTTGATCTTCTATCTGTGGTAAAGCAAGTATTGCAAAGCAGCAATACACTTCCTAAGATATCTGCAGACATTCAAATGGCATATTTCACAGAAGAAATGAGCAGGATGAAACATTAATTTAGTCTCACGGTTTCAATTCATTAGATTTCTTTCCCTCTTTCTGACAGATTTTTTTTTAACTCCCTAAGTGTACCTAAGTGCAGGCCATTTATTTCTTCTGAAGGCCAGATCCTCAACTGATGTAGTGATGTAGCTCCAATTTAAGAAAACGGGTCTGATTTATTCCAGGTGAGGACAACCAGAACTTCAGAACTCTGCTATTTGCAGGAGATGTTCGAGGTGTGACCATTAGTCTAACAGGCATTTCCATTCTCCTGTTGTTGCACGAAGACTACAGCACTTAACTTCTGACTGTGGTTCACGGACATCTCAGTTGACACAGCTTTTCACAATTCTCTTATTGAATTTGGATTGCTCCGTGTTCTATCTGCATTTCTGGCTGGATTGCTGATTGAAGGGTATCAGTGCCCTGCAAAAGCAAAGATGAAATCAGTAAATCAATACAGAAGTGCTTGCCATTGGTGTAGCCAAGGGAATGTGAACATATTATACTAATATAAAGTTCTTGCCTATACCAGTGCAAAATCTGCATGGATATCAGCTCTATGACAGAGTTGAAACGCAAACACACTTACAAAGGCACCAAAAATAACATAAAGAGTCCATATGAAGACTAAGTAGACTAATGCCCTTCAGGCTGGAAAGAGAAGGCTGAAATAATGAAATCATGATAAGGATCTATAAAACCATGAGTGGCACAAAGAGAGCAAATAGAAAACAATTATTCCCTCTCTCTTCCCAAAGAAGAACCAGCTCTAAAAAGAAACAAAATAAAACTCGTGTCTGGTACAACATGTGCTGAAGCTGTGGAAGGACTTGTCCCAGCACGATGTATGTACTGACAGCTCAGGGGTACAGAGCCGAACGGTGTTACAGAAGGAAAGTCCACCAAGGGTGATCATAGAAAAGACAGTGGGAAGTCCCGGAGCGACAGAACTATTGTAGGTAAGGAGAGTAAAATTACCTGTTTGCCCTGTGCTTGGAATTTCCCCAGCTGGTGCAGGATACGGTCTAAAACTGCTGACTTTACCCACTGCAGTCTTTCTCTATTTTGTGTAAAATGAGAATAGCGCTACTATAGTGAACTTTTTTCTCAAATAAAATTCTTCCTACAGGCCTGACTCTACTCACTTTCCAAGCAAAAACAGTCCTCTGTGAAAGAATTTAAAGTAAACACAATTGACTTAAGCTTTCAAAGGCAGTCTCCTTAAAAATTAAATTACTGCCTCCCAGTAGTCTGACAATACTGTGAAAGGATAATCCCATAGAAAACTTTTTAGCCAAGTTCGTTGGAGTAAGGAAAACTAGATTATGAAACAAACTCCATCTTTAGAGCTATAAGATGAATAGCATTTAAGAACAGCTGTATTGGCTTGGATAAAGTCCATCACACCCAATAAGCCTTCCCCTGATAGCAGCCAATATCACAAGCATAGATAAACTACAAGAAAAGGGCAAGCATTTAATGATATTTTCCTGTACACTCCCACAGATTCCAGAGATCTGCCCTTGATGGATTTTTCCCTCCATAAATTCATCTAATAGATGTTTTATGTAACGCTCTGGATACAGAATTACTTCTGTGGCAGTAATTCTGTTATGAAAAAGTCTCACTTGAAGCCCTGCTTTATGCTCTCAACCTAGTATCTATGAGACATGAAGACACAAGGGTGGAAACTCAACTAGATTTCAAGTCCTTTAGGTTTTACGATACAGCGGCAGCTTGTTTATTCAAATGAAAATACTGGAAGTTCAAAATTATAAAGCATTGCTCCTAAATTAAGGGTTTGTTGTCAAATTATTTCTTTTCATCTCTCTGCCTTCTTGCCAGTAACTGCACACAGCTTCAAGGTTTTTTTCCTGTTCAACTTCATAGGTAATTTGGTGTTTACTTAAATGTTTGATAAATTAGTGCCAAAGTGGCACTATTCTATCAGATGGCTAAATTTGATAGCAGGTAAGTTTTCAAGTGACTACCAAAGTTTTCTTCCCCGTTAGCAGAAAACTGTGTTGAAGTAATATAATTATCAAATAATAGCGACAACAGCAATACTGAAGATTTATCCAACATTTAGACCAGAAGTAGAAGACTGCCCAAAGGGATTAGAAGCACGCTTTAGATTCGGCATTGTGTTTTCTCCAAATCTAGCAACATTTACCACCAGCATATGAATTTGAGCACAGAATTAATCCAAATATTCTTTGTCACCATCACATTCTGTACTTCTAAATTTTGCAATCTGCTATGAGAATGCTACCAAGACATGAAAACAAGCCAACTAAACCTAAATCCCCCAAATGCACCTGATTTTAAACCACGCCTCCCTCCGTACATGCATTTGCAATTTTATGCCAGCAAAACACTGTTCATATATTAAGAGTTTGTGTTTACATATGTGGTTTAGGGTGACTACAAAACTGTCAGAATCCTAGCTATTAATACTTCTGTCTACAGCTAATTTGCAAATACAAAATCAAACACAAATACACTGAAAACAGTAAGCTGAAGTGCATATTGCTGTCTGCTTCAGCTGAAGTCATAGAGGGGATTAATTTCAAATAGCCTCACTCCTACCTTCAGCTTTGCATGTGCAATTGCTTCCAAAGGCACAGCTTTCAAGAAAAAAAGGTAAGAAAACTGGTGTCTTGTTTTCAGACATTAAATAAATTCACAGTTGTGGTGTTTCAAACGCGGAATTTGTGTAGGGCATAGCATCCAACCCAGGTGGATAATAAACTCCACTTTTATAAGCTTTGATTGATAAATAGATTCAAAATCATTGAGAACATCTCAGAACCGTTGGTAAAGAACCATATGAAAACAGAAAAAAACATCACTACAGCCTCACTGAGAGGGTTTTCCCTTGAGATAAGAGATCTAAAATGAGTAGGACTATTCCATAATTTTAGCCAAAAAAGCTATTGTGCTATCCATATAACTCAGAGTAATGCAAGTACCAAGTTGGTTTCTCCAATTCATTAACAGGTCCTTAGTTTTTAGTTTGTGTAAACTGAGGAAATATTTATGCCAAACTTATTTTTAGTCTTATCTGGTTTTCCTTTCATACTCTTCTTATTTCACATTCCTTTTCTGCTTTTCTTCAGCTTTGTATAAATCTCTGCGGTTAACCACAATATTAAAACCTAACACGGTGCAAAGTGTCCCTGAAAAGTAACTCCTCTGGTGGCTGCCAGCCATGTGGGAGATGGATGCCGGTGTTTGTAACTGCGCTCCGTAACCTCCTGCCCATCAGAGGTGGTAGCAGAGAAGGGAGGACAGGCACGAGGAACAGACCCAGAAGGAAGTCCGTGGGAGGTAAACTTGAGAATTTCCTAGGCCTGGAGTGAGGACAGCAGCACGAGAAACACCTCTCACTACCTGACACATAGATGCTTTATTAACTGGATGGGACCAGCAGTACTTGAGGATTTATACAAAATAAGGTACGATCCCTGTCGCAACACTTATTGCCTAGTATACTGTTACAAGTGACTATGAATAAAATATTGAGAAGGTTAGTGCAGAGACAAATCTAGCAAAGAGACGAAAATGACTATTAAGGGCTGATCTACAGGGGAAGATCAGTGTACAGAAAACTAGAATATAATCTTACACCACAGCACACTCACATGCCAGGCAGTCTGATCCTTTTTGGCAGGGAGCATCATTTTTCTGAAAAGCACTTTGTAGCATCCAGCGTGGACTAGAGCAAGTAGGAGAGTTTAGAGCTCTGGCTTCCCTGCCGGCACCAGCCAGCGCAGATGGCACTTTGGCAATATGCGACACAGCTCCATCTTTTGTTTGAGGCCCTCTTTGCCACTGGGATAACTAACGTGCTCTAACTTCATGTAGTGAACTGATCTGCAGATTGCCTTTCCCACGGAAGAAGCACTAAGCACTTGACTTTTGTGCACACAAAGTCTGGATGTGATTCCCTTCATTTCTTATGCATTTTTTTTTTTCTTCCCTCAAGAGACTCAATAGGCAAATGTTTGTACCCAGATCAGAATTCTCTACAAAACTGGGTATGTATCGGAAAAAATCCACTCTAATATTGGCTTCTAAGGATACCATTATATTTTGGCCAGCAAGCAACAGCTTATTTTTCACAACGACTTGGCATTCCCTAGAAAAGAAGCCCACTAAATGGGGTTCACAGAACAATGTGTAACCATCTTCAGAAAAATCTCTGACAACTGTTTTAAGTCAGCATTCTTGTGTTGTCACCAGTCACAGCTTCAAGCTGATGAGAAACTTTCTAGACTCAGATACATGACTGTTCAAACTGATTTAAAAAATAAAAAAATTAAAATTCCTCCACCGTAACTGAGAGGATCAAGTGTTCACTTACAATTGCTAACATTGCGACTCCTGCGGGAAATCCAGGCTGTTGATCAAAATAACTGGAAAACTGCTGTCAGAAAGGGAATAACATTTTTAAGAGAAACCTCAGTCTGAAAAATACTTTTTGGATAGATTCCAAGCAAGTTTTTTGCCCTGTCCTTTAACATGGCTCTCAGCCTTCAAGGATGCAGAAAAACAATGACGACCAAAATAACTATTCTCTAGAGGCACTGAGGAAGAACACAGAAGCAGGGATAGTCAAAGACCTTTAACAAAAACGATACCTTTAACAAAATGATGTTTCTTATTATAGATGATTTTTTTTTTTTAATGGCTTGGAAACAGGATCACAAACTCACTGGGACTGCAGTATTTGTGGATAGATATATAGTTCATCTGACAGATGTTTCAATCAAGTTAAGGACATTCAAATGGCAAAAAAAAATAAATATACATACTTGATTAGTCGCAGAGTGGTCTGTCACTGGTGTCAGCTGCACATATTGGACTTGGATATCACTCCCTTGGAGCGGGGATCCATCAACACCCCCTGACGCAGGCTCAGCAGAAGCAACAGCTATCAGCTGAGCACCTTGCAACACCTGCAGGGGAAGCCATGGAGAAAGCAGCTTGTAAACAACCACAACCAGAAATGCATTATGAACCACCTAACTTAAAACAGATGCAAAACCAAAGACCATTAAAAAGAAACACAAGAAAACTTGTCTATTGGTAACAGTTGCCTTAGATCACGTGGGTTTCCCAGAGGACGTGGTACACAGATGGAAAGATTCCCATCATAGATGCTCACCGCATTTTGCCTTACGAAATTCATGATTCTGTTAATGATTATTGCAAAGACTAAGTGGGATACACTGTGCAGGTTACACTAAGAGTGTGATAACATCAATAGCACACAAAATATCACTGAGTAATGCTTTTCCTGTTACATAAACAGACACAGATCCAAGATACTCCTCCTCACAGCCAAAGGCATTCAACTTTTGACAATTTATTACTGTAATGTTCCTATTTCTATTGTATATGAAGGCATAGATTTAAGAATTAATGCTAATTAATGCTTACTCTAAACACATCTGCATTTTGACTGGTGAAGACGATAGGTCCCCTATAAGCTTCAAAAATCACAGAACAGTTGATCCATATAAAAGTGCTTGCTTAAAAATGTCCTTGTGATTAAACTAATTTTAACCTACTTCTTGAAACACAAATCAGAATAAAATAATTGTATGTAAACACGTACGCTACAAGCCCCCAATCTCATTTTATAAATTCAGCTAAAATGTACAAGTTCGGTTTTAATTTCTATAGGCTATGAATGATGTATTTTTAAACTACACTATTTGAACTACAGCGAACAAAAGACATCTTTCAAAAGAAGGAAAGAGAACAAAGAACAAAAATAATATTCTTAAAGGTTTTTCTTAACAAAGTATGATTTCTCAGCTGATCTGCAGGTGGGTGGCCATGAAGGAGTGGGTAGACCAGAATTTCTCTAAGGAGTGTGGGAGGCAAAAAGAGGTGACCTGCATAAATGACCTTCAGGGGTGTTGTCAGGATTTTATAGGAATCTTGGGTGTTCTGAGATACAGTCAGCATCAAACTGCAAAAGGATGCTACATCTTGTTTTTACAGGAGTAAGCAAAATTCTCTCATCCTACGGTATTTATTTTGGAACTATACGATACATACTGTCAGAACCACATCACAGTCTGTCCTGTTGATTACCTGCAGGTCTTAAATGTATTTGTCTCATTTATTTCTGAACTCCAAACCTCAGAATGACTGTGAGCAACTGAACAAGTCCATCATTCTCACACACAGCTTTACAACAAAGAAGCCTAAAACTTAGAACAGTACCAGCTTCCCTGGTTCATGGTATGTTCTCCACTGCACACCTTCCAGCACACTTCAAAAGAACTCCCTTTTATAATACACACACAGGAGAAGACCAAATCACTCTTTTATGTTATCTTACACCAGACCTATTAGATTCCTAGTGATAATCTACCTTTACCATGCTTCCTGCAAAAAACCCACCCCAGCAATATTTGCATAAAATACTTTTTGCTGTCAAATTACACTTTCCTTTTTGGTTTCATGCAAATGATTATGTTCTTTTCCTACTGTATCTTCCTGCTGGATTTCTAATTAAGCTTTCATTCACAAAGAAATGGGAAGCTTTTTTATAGAATGTAGTGATGAAGCTCAGCTAGTTTTCAGAGAGGTAAAATGGACAACATACCAATGTCAGCAGCAGCTGGCAAACGCAAGTATTTATGAATTTCCATTGACAAGGTCAGAGATCGATTGCTGCTGCTCCAGTCCTCACAACTGGCCAGATTAAAACCAACTCGGTTAAATTTAAATGTGTTCTAATCCCAATTCAAGACTACAGCAGTGATAGCTACATACACTGTGCTTGGTTTCCAGTTCTATAGATTGAAAAAACAGATTGATAAACTGGAGAGCTAAGACATCAAACATTATAAAAATTACAATTTGTATAGTTTTTCCTTCTTTGTCATGTCCTGTTTGTGCAGACCCCAAGGAATACAGGCTTCAGTATTCAATAATGGAAGGTGAGTGGCCACGCAAGACAGATTATTCCTTTCCACTAGCGTTATGCCGAACTATTTGGGTTTTGCAAACCAGGTGGTTTGCTCTAAATTGAATGTTGCACAGATATGTTTATTCTCTAGCAATTGCCTTCTTGGTGTTTTTCCCTATAGCTACAAAACATCAGACTTAGAAACCTGATCTTGCTTTTAGGAAACACTGAAGGAGGAAACACAGCGACAGAGCAACGTAGAATATGCTGGAAAGAATACAGCACTGAAACATTCTAAAGAGCTTTTTACTGTGTGATTCACATGAACAAATCAACTATTGAAGACACACTACTAACACTGAGAGAACAAAAAAAAAAATCAGTCTGGACTCTGAAAACTAAAAGCAGAACAATCAGATGCACATTTCTTGATGTTTCACCACCTAGCACATGCTAACATAAATAGCTGTCTTAGATTTCTTTAACTACTGCCTAGTTTGTTATTGTGGCATAACTGGCCATATAACCAGCCACTGAACAAATGAGAGTAAAAGCAAGAACAGGGAAAAGATCCCATCTGAATTAAACTGACTGAATTTTAAATGAAGGAATGAGCAACACGCTCTTTTTAATACCTGTTGATGGATAGCACTCAAAACAATTATTATTTTGCAGCTTCTATTTCTTCTATTTGAATTACTGTACAGCTTCTGAAATTAAGATACAAGTGGATGAGAGCAGAAAGGGAGAATTGCCATCTTTACCTCCTGACACCCACCCCCCCTCCCCCCTTCTTTTTTTAAAGGGATTTGGCAATAAAGCTGTTTCTGTAGTCTCAGTGGCATAGTACTTTCTGTTTAATCTGCTGAGCCAAAGAGAGGATCAACGCAATCTGCGGCTCAGCCTGGAACATTCGATCCCACTTCCTATGTCTGAACACCTCTGTCACATGTGACACGATGATGACCTGCAGCATACTAAAGATATCAGTTAACTAACCACACTGTATTCATAAGATAATGTAATTTATCAAGAATCTCAAGTGTATCCGGATAGGAAAACCCAACTGAACTGATGTTAAAAACAGGAATAAATTATATTTCCTCTACTGGAGATTAAGATAAATTTATTATATTTGTCTTAACTTAAAAAATACGCTAAAGATTTGTTATGCTGAAGAACTATGACTGACGTCACCCCTTCTACTTCTCGCAAACAGCAGTCTTGGTAAGTATTTTGCTCAGGAAAAGCCCAACTCGGGCAGATAGGCTGGCAAGTTTGGTTATGGCTCTCAGATTCTGCTTGCATTTGCAAAACCTTTCTCTTCCACAGTATTCGCAGTGCCTTATAAAAACAGGTATGCCTGTTTCCTTTAACATAGGGGAGAAAGGTCCCCAGGGAAGAAATTATCTCAAAATACATGTTGATAGAAAGACAAACAGATATAAACAAACATAATAAAGGACAGAGTCCACAGAGAGGATTCAAGTGGATTGAACAGACTCTCTAATCAGTATGAGCATGCTTCCCCAGATAAAAACAGGATTTAACTTCAGCCCTGTAACTTCAATCAGCCTCACCTAATGGTTTTGTTCTGTTTGTGTCAGAAGTTTTATGTAAAACTATAGCGAGGCTGCAAAAATTAAAGACATAAAGGGATTGATGGCTTTAAGTAACATGGGATTCGGGGAGGAGCTGGGTAGCAGAGCCGACCACATAGGAGGCAGGCGCAAGTATAAGGCTTTTCTTTGGCTGCTCATTTGACTTCCAAACCAACGCTTTGACTTTGTAATTCTTACCTGCCCTTGACTTTAAAATAAAGGAATCATACCAAAAAAAACCCCAAAACAATCCACCCTGAAAATGAACTTCTCTTCCCAATTCCACTGGGCTTCTCTAACACCCTGCCTTACTGGTCCAAAACAGGTAACAGAATATGACTAAACTGAAAAAATAATAAACTTCTAACAAAATTGATTAATTCATGCTCTAAACACACACACAGAACAAGAAGCTTGAAGTCACCCTTCCCATTCACTTAGGCACAAAAGCATGGAAGCATCTGACATGGAATGTCACTCAAGCTAATTCAGGCTAGTGAGAGTTCAAGTCAAGGCTGAAAACAATCCTAAAAGAGAGTGCCTTTAAAATTTACAAGTAGACCAAAAAATGGTTTTTCTTAAATAATTCAGTGGAGTATTTGGAAAAAGTACGTTTGGTCATCTATTATTGCTTGCTGTCAGCAGTAAAAAAATTGTCTTGACATTGACAAGATCTTTAGCTCTCGCAGAGCCGGAGCACACTCTTTACATTGCACAATTATTTCCACTGCAAGCATAAGCAATCGCACAGCTGGAACAGAGCAGCTCGCTACATTCTTCTGTTCCTTCAGCTTGCAGTTACAACCACAGATACATGCTTTTCCCAAATAGAAAACCTAGTGAAAAATGTTTATCAAGAAAAATCAGAATACTTAGGAAACGTCTGTAAGATATTTGAGAATATCTTTGAGATGTATGTCTTTGAGAATGCTTCGATGCTATCAACGCTCTCAAGCACGTTTTGTGACCTAGCCCGATCTTTGCAAGCCTTCATGTCCCAAACCTTGTTGCCTCAAAGACTACCACATTGCGTGGTGACCCTGGTGAAGACAACTTGCCTAAATTAAAAAGCAAGCATGAAAGAGCCCCTTCTCTCACTATTCCCACCACGTTTCAGAACAAGAAAATGTTCCCTAGCACCTTCAGACAGAAATGTAAATGCATTTCTATTAGTTTAGATTTTAAATGGCCCTAGAAATACCAGAAGGAAAAGTATTTTGTTCGGATGTTTAAAATGAAGTGTGAACTCTTGGCATTGTTCATGAATACAGAACCACAGTCTCTTCAACCAAACATTTATTTTCCTTAAAGCTCTATAAGTTTTCAATGAGAGATACAAGAGCTGACAGCTTTGACAAAGTGAGCTAAGGGACAGACAGCTCCCCGCTACCCACTCAAAGCATATTGTGCCCATACGTACATTCTCTGTCCCTCTCACAGCAACACTAACACAAACCCAGGCTTCCTGATCAGAATTGTAGCAGAAGCACAGACCTTTGCAGTGGGATCCCACTGACCTGAATCTCTACCTTTCTCTTTGGGTTGTTTCCCCCCCCTTTTTTCCTCTATCATTCTCTCTTCAAAGTCTTGATACTTTGGGACATGCAAGGTATCAAGCCTGAAGGTCCTGGATTTCTACTTTTTGTCCCTTCTTCAGTGAGATGCTTGCCATATAAAATGTAATAATAAAATTAGTATTAATAATGAAAACCAGCTACTTTCTCTGCTCCCTTCCTTTCCATTTAAAGACTATTTTAGCCCATAACTAATAGTTCCCATTTAACAGTCAACTGCCAGGGCAGGAAATAAATTTTTTTTTTAAATATTAAAGTGTAATAAGTTTTCCTTCAGTTTCTTCCAAAATTATTCAAGCACAGTTTCCAACCATGGTTCAATTCATATCACATCCTCTGCTGATTTTACTTATCACTGAGAATTATTCTTCTAGAAGCCCATAACTTAAAACTTTCCTCTAGACCTCAATCTTCAAAAATAGGTAGCTGTTTTGGGATAGCTGAAGTTTGTTTACCAAAAAAGCCCATTCCTCAGTCTGGTCCTTGCCAGATTGAGCTTTCTAAAACACATTCTTGCTACTGTTGTTGTGAGCTTTTTTATTAATCTAGGCAAGCACTTCTGTTTGCCTACCTATAAAAAGCTCAAAACCAAGACACATTGGGATTTTGGTGTCTTTTTTCCACCGTTTTTTCCCATTTCTACTGCAGGAATGCAATAAAAGATGACGTTTCTTTAAAAAAATGAGGTTTGAATCACTGAAAGAGTAGTTGTTTACAGAACGCTCACATCTGAAAATCCTGTAACACTTACAGCCAGCAAGTAACCATTTCAGCAAACGTTGCACAAAAGAGAGGAGCTGTGCATGGGAAAATCTCAGTGACATGCTCTAGCTAAAACATTAGTCAAAAGGACAGTTTGGGCCCAAAAGTGTAAGGATGGTTATGGGTTTAGATGATTCCCAGAAAACGTTAAGAAAATACCTGCCTATCATCCTCCTCTACTGTCATTCATCATTGATGGCTAAACTATATGTGTACATTCAAATAGCAAACACAGCTCCTTCAAAGAGTAAGAAGCTTTGCCGATAAAATGTTCACTTAAATAAGGTAACTCCCTCTTGCTGATTCTTTTCAGTCTTAGTTTTCTTCATGGACCCTTAAGACTGAGAACATCCACCGTATTTAGTGCCAACAAAACATTTATTTACATGCTTACAGGTGAGTTTACTGGGGCAACTAGACTCTATATTTAGGTGTACAACTCAAAACTTTTTAGCATCAGAAATTAATGAGTTCCTTGAAAACATCAGAGGCTTAGACTAATTGAGGTCTCCATCACCTTGGCATTTACTAAGGAATCTGGAACAGGCAATGCAGAATGCCAAAAGAATGGAGCCATATGAAAAAACCCAAGTTTTTCTTCCATAACATTGTCTTCGTAGTTTTTAATTTCACTTGATGAAACAGAGCAAGACCCAACGCTAGGAAACAAGTCCAGTACGGAGGATACTGAAGTACAAAGGAAAATCGGTAACATGACCTACTTTACACTCCTTCCTCTTTCAGCCACGAGTTCAATTTAACCAAGGTCAAGTGTACTGAAAAGCTCGTATCTGATGGTGGCTGATACAAAGTTATTTTGGCGCTTTTACAGTCCAGTTCCAATAAAATTGAAGTATTAATGTGACAAAAAGGAGTGGCAGCAAAGGACAGACTGACCTAACTGTTCTCAAAGAAGCAGTCCTCTTCGTGCTCAGATCAAGCATTGAAAACCACTGTAACCCTTGCACTATATTTATCTATCCCATATGTATATAAAGTAAGAATGCATATAGCCTGATGATGTGTTATCTTCCCAGAGAAATAAATTTACCTCCAACCAGAACAAATACACAGCTAACAATATGGACCAAGGATCACCTCATATTGCTGCATACTTTCTACGCTGTACTTAAAATTAAACAATAAGTATTTTGATAGAATTACAAGACAGTTTTAAGGACTAAGTTTTATCTTCCAAACTTTTCAAAATATTAACAGCAATAAAAGCCTGGAAGTTCCTCTTCCAAAAAGATAAGGAAAACAGATGGCTCACAGTGTTGCAGAGAGAGTTATCTGCAGCTTTTCTCTCTCAGTAACTAGTGATGAGAAGCACACAGAGGCGCGAGTAAGCACATGGAAGATGTAACCCATCCTTTAGATCATTTATTGGCAACCCTTTTTTAAGCAGAAGCCTCCAAAATATGAGGCCTCTCTTCTTTTTGAGGTGTGTTTTTATGGTCGCTGTATGTCCAACCTCAAACTACTAAGACCACACTAACTAAAGGAAAAAGCCAAAATATATACTACTCACACTTTTCCCAGAATAACTACATATATTAATTTCTTATTTTTCAAGCTCAACTTGTTCTGATTATCAGTTCATTATTACCAGCATCACCACAAGAGAAAAAAGCCTCTAGGCCATAACGCGTACTCTAATAATGCATTTCATATCCAGCCACCAGACGGTTTCCAGAAATTCACAGGTTTTTCTATTTTACTGTTACAAAGGGCTGATCATTGTCTAGTTTGTCTTACATGGCATAAAGACACTTACACAAAGCAATTTCCATGAAAACTACAGCTGCTTCTTGAAGCATAACATCTCTTTTAGAAGCAATCCCATCTTTATTTTAAATACTTCACTTGACAGAATACCATGGATGATCATATAACATACTGCCCCATCTTCTGTGTCTTCTCATTACTCCCTGCAGGAAAAGGTTTGGGAGATGAAAGACTGCATTTTATCCTATCAGGCAGGCCACCAAATGTTCACCAGTATAAAAAAATAATTCTGGAATATTTGTTCTTAGAAGAATACATTAAAGTAATCTAGCTTTATTAAAAGGCAGGCTAAGTCAATCGTATCTACTAATCTAGGTCAGAGTGTAAAAATGACCTGTTAACTTTCTTTACTTAGCATTTAATTACACTGCCATTTCCATATCACTAATTATTCATTTTCTTTCATATCTTTGATTAAAATACTGAATAGCATTGGTCAAAGATATCTGTGGGAAAACACCAGAAAATACAAATTGGAATTGCAATTTATCAACTAAATTCTTTTGAATAAATTTAACAGTGGCTTCAATCATTTGCTATAAGGGCTACATCTTCAAATGATCGAAACAGCATGTTGGAAAGGTCGAGAGAGGTCATCCTCCCCCTCTACTCTGCCCTGGTGAGGCTGCATCTGGAGTACTGTGTCCAGTTCTGGGCCCCCCAGTTCAGGAAGGACAGGGAACTACTGGAGAGAGTCCAGCGGAGGGCTGCAAAGATGATCAAGGGACTGGAGCACCTCTCTTATGAGGAAAGGCTGAGAGACCTGGGTCTGTTTAGTCTGGAGAAGAGAAGACTGAGAGGGCATCTCATCAATGCTTATCAATATCTAAAGGGCGGGTGTCGAGAGGATGGGGCCAGACTCTTTTCAGTGGTGCCCAGCGACAGGACAAGGGGCACAAACTGGAACACAGGAAATTCCATCTCAACATGAGGAAAAACTTCTTTCCTTTGAGGGTGGCAGAGCACTGGAACAGGCTGCCCAGAGAGGTGGTGGAGTCTCCAACTCTGGAGATATTCAAAACCTGCCTGAACACCGTCCTGTGCAACCTGCTCGAGGTGACCCTGCTTTGCCAGGGGGGTTGGACTAGATGATCTCCAGAGGTCCCTTCCAACCCCCACCATTCTGGGATTCTGTGAAATATAAAGCAAGTAAGTATACTGTCAATCAAGCTCACAAAAACAAGCCCATTTTTAATAAAATAACATTGGTTCACGTTAAGTATACTAATATCTTTTAATTCTTTACTAATTACCTTCTAACCACTTCCTTTAAACTGAGCATATTTACTGAATTAAAAACACAGTCCTCCATGTCTGTGCCCAGACAACGATGCCAAAGAAAAGATACGGCTATGATGTCCCTTTTCCCCTAAAGCAAGATACCAGGTATGGACTGGGCTATGCAGAGAAGAAAAGGGGAGGGTTCTGAGAGCCTCAGTGGTAATTACGTGACTACCAAAGTCAGAGTCCCCAAATGATGTATCCTGTTGGCAGTTTCCATCACTCAAATCAAATTGCTCCACTCATCTGTCCTCAAATATTGTAGTGTTGTAAGACAAGGGTTTTGCAGAAAATTACACTGCAAAAGCCTTGGTGATATTAAGGTAATATATTCCCATTAACATCCCAATATATTTCTTTTAAAACAGAAGTATGTTTGATCTAAAGTAACTGGAAACAATATAAAAAGGATCCACTGCTCTTAAAGATCAGGTTATCATTCTGAAGGCAATGATCTAGTCCATAAAGCTTTACTTAGAGTCATTCCTTACTGCAACAACCTGTACCTAAATTTCTTATTTATTTCCTACATAAAATATGCCAATATGAAAATAAATTCAGCATATAAAAAAGTCTAATATTTAGCAGTTCACAGAGAGAGGAACTCTCCCTGCTGTGTATTTCTAAGTGTGCTGAATTGAACCATGCAAAATGTGACCTTAAATCTGTCAAAACTTCATTAACTAACACCCCTACAGAGTCATATAACTGAGAGCACCTCCTTTAAATTCCCCAAAGTAAAAGGCATGAAAAGTGAAACTGATTTCAGCTCTACCAAGTGTGGAAAAATGAAAAGAATAATTCCAAAGTACATTTTTATCAGCGGCATTATTTCGTTGCATAACAAATAATAAACCATCTCATCTGCTTTTACTTTGAGTATATACTGCAGCACAGTTCTACTCAGTAATGCGTACTCTGAGATTCCCTTAACGCGCCCGTACAAAACCTGGAGAAATGCATGAACACAAACTGCAGCTATTGTGGTTACTTAAACAAACTTTACAAAAATGTCCATCTTTCTGGCTACTGTGGTTGGATTGAGCTTGATAAGTGATGGCAAATTGTGGCTTAGTGTATTTAAACCATCTGCATCTTCAAAAGCCCTTTCACAACACACCCCCTTGCTTCCTAAATCTCTGTTTCAGTGATCCCCCCAAGGAGAGCAAGGCTCAGCGAGCCCCAGGAGCAAGCTGCTGCCTCTAAAGACTAACTCCATTCAGTAAAGCCACCAATCCTTTCCAGCACTACGGTTTTATGGAGAGTAGCAGCCGTCACTGAAATGTTGTAATAGGCCCTGAGTAAAGAAAAATGAGATGCACAGAACTGCACGAAGTTTTGGAAGGGAAAGTGTGGCAGGGGTTCATGATCTTCAATAATGTTCCCTGCACAAGTTTTTTTTGTTGTTGTTGTGTTTGTTTTTTGGGTTTTTTTAATAAATTTACAAATAAATATTCTGAGGTCTTTGAAAAGTGTTCACATCTAATTTGGTAAATAAAGTGGTGAAACATAAGGGGCAGAAAAAGACCAAATTAACACAGTTCACATTAACTACATTAACTCTTTTTAAAGAAACACCTGCTCATACCATCACTGTCTCTCTGACCCCTTCCTAAGCACAGTCCAACTGGAAGGAGCAACCTGACCCTTTTTTTCGTATACAGTATTTAAAAACACATAATGTACAAAAAAATCCACGAGGCTCACAATCTTTCTCTGGGTTAAATGCATCCTGCCTAAATTTAAGTGAACACCTAAAGACAAAGGCACAGTTGTTAAAAGTATCTCACACTTTCACTGGGTCAACACACGTACTCTTACGTGGCAAGCTGGGGGACCCTCAACAGACTAACAGCTCCTGCGAGAAGTGGTTGGTGTTGAACGGAAAAAGGATCATCGGTGTAATTAAAACGTCATCTATGAACTCTGGCTGAAAGGGATGCAAAGTTAATCACCAAGAAATAAAAGCCTAAATCAAGCTTTGTATCATGTGATCTAAACACAATGAGATGATATGAAATCCTGTATCTAAGTAGTCCACGTTTACATCAGCAGTATTTTATTTTCGCTCAGTACCGCAGGTAGACGGGCAGTGATGTATCTGCCAGCATCAACGGCTAACAAAGCAAAGAGGTACTGTCTCAAGATGTTTTGGGGTCACACTCCATGGAAGCCAAGTGGCATCCTTCCTTTGACTTGAAGTAGAGATGGACTCAGGCCCTATAAAATGATGTAAAATACAACAAAACACAACACAGACTTTCACTGAAAATACAACTTGCAACTATCACATGTGCAAAACTTTATCATAATTAATTGGCAGTTCAGCCGCAGATGTAATTTCAGTAAAAATTACTTGGTTATGGAAAGAAGTTACCTCATCGAAATGCACTGCATCGAATTAAAGAGGCTACTTGGAAGTACGAGGCTTGTAAGGAAATCTGTATCATCCATCTGACTCATCTTTTGTGAGAAGATACTCTTAGTAAATCGCCTACCAAGGGAAACTTCTCAAAACAACGCTGCGGTTAACTGACAGCTCTTTTCAGATGTTGCGCTTCCCAAACCGTAACCTACAGTTTGATTTCAGCTGTTACACAAAAGGTAGTTTGATGTACCTGCACCTGCCAGACTTCCCTAAATTAGGTAGTTTCAGTATTTTGTGCTCACATTCTCCTCCGAAGGCAAAGCTCTGGTTAATTCACCTCTCTTCTGTTTCTCTTTTCTGGTGAAACAATGTTTTACATCATACGAGCTACATGCACCCGTATGGAGATGTAACTGCCAGGTAATCAACCCTCCAAAAATTATTTCATATATCCCAATCCCCTTTTGGCAAGAAAGACGACAAGGCAGAAATATGTAACTAAGCATTTCAGCTCAGCTTTCGACATTCTCTTATAGCTTGCAAAATCTTTTGAGTTAATTCAATCTAAGAACAGTAAAGATTATTCAAATCTACACAATTGCAACATTTTGTGATGAAACGGCTTACTGCTAGCAGTAAGTATGATAAAATTGACAGAACTACTTCCAAAAGAAAGGTTTTTCAAGAGTGGACAATTAAATCTCTCTACAATAATTCACTATTTTGAGCAATACTAAAGAAGCCTTTGGCATAATGTTTTTTTTTCCAACAGAATGTTATTTTTGGGTTTTATTCAACGTACAACTGAGTGCTATTAAGAAATGGCTGGATAGTTCAGAAAAAAATACTACAGTGTCAAAGAAATCTTACTAAGCTGTAGCTGCCGAGTGCAAAAGCTCAAGAAACAAGTCATACATGAGTGACCCAGACTCCCTCCGACTGACCAGCACTGATAAAGGTTATTCAAGTGAATAATAAATGGTGACTCACGCGGCATCTGGCTGGTGGGAAATTTTTTGTTGTGACATAACCTAGCCAAGAGGGAGAGGATAACTCAGTCCTAAAGGACTGTCTTCCTTTACATTTTTATGTGACAAGTCCCTGCTAGTCTAATGAATGTAAACATGGCTTTAAATGTCACTGTGCTGGTCCCATCCTCCAGTCTCAAATTCCTGATGGGATTAGTTATGCTTAAAACAAAAGGTCAAGATAAATGCCGAAGTATTTTCACCATTTACTATGAAATTCTGCTAAAGTCTTCAGGCAATTTCAGCAGAAATAGCATTCAATCCTTTCATAAATAACTTAGAACTCAAATTTGGACTCAGTGCTGATGAGAGGGTACATCTCCTCCGATGAGGTTAGTAGTAAATATGCCACTTAAAAATAGTAAGACAAGATCACCAAGGATCTACCAGAATCACACACATCTGTTATTCTGCTTAAAAACATCTAAAACAATTTAACAGTTTCCCCTCGGAACGGTGATTTTACTTTGATTCCCGAAAGAAAAGACATTTGGGGGGAACTGCAAATGTTTACATCATAACTGGCAGTGATTTTTTTTTTTCTTAAATACTAGCAAAATAACATCTGAAAGTTTGGCTCTTGTTGCTAGGGTAACAAAACACTGCTCCTACCGTACACTGCAGGATCCTATTAAGTTGGAGAAATATGGATGGGAAAAAAAAGCACATGCGACGACAGCATGAGCCTTCTATACACAGAGGAACAGAAAAGTTCTAGTATTGCAGCGTTCAGGAAAAGTCCTAAGAAAAAGAAAATGAATACACTACCTCCTGCACTTTAATTATGAAATGATGTAATCAGCTCAATTTATATCAATCAGTATCAGAAGTACATAATGGCTTCGAAAGAAAAGCAGAAGAAAAATGGTAGGAACAACCACAGTGAGGAGTTAACTGTGCCTGAACTATAGATCAGAAGTTGGAGAAAGTTATAAGCCAGTACTTGTCAATTAAAGAATACTTAAATAAGAAAGCAGTACTCCTGAGAATTACCTGAATTACATTAATAAGTTTCTCACAGAAACGTGCACAAAATATAACACTGTAGACATAATTCAAGAAAAAAATCCCAAGAAGGACGAGAAAAAGTGTAAACTGGACAGAAGCTGAAGAGCAGAGATTCAAACACTCAGGGTTTTCCCTTTAACAAACCCAAGCCCTAAGAGAGGATGCTCTCTGATTTGCAGAGGTAGGAAAGGCATCCAGAAAGTGAAAGTGTCTGTTGTCTTTGGTTTTGCTTTTCCACTCAAATCTCAAAATAGACAGGAATGACAGATAGCTGAAAGAAACACAAACCCAAGGAGTACAATTAATATTACAGTAGGGTATATACATTTGTAAGGGGAATATGTACTCCAGAATTTAGTATAGAAATAAACAGATGAAAATGGCCGGTTTTTAGAATGAAAAATGTACGACAAGAACACCTGGACTTCTCAAAATACCCGTACAAAGGATTACAGGATATTGGTAGGAAGAGAATTAAAATACTCAACTGTATCTCTAATCTTGGCTTTTATCTACTAGTAAAGTTCATGTAAAAAGAATCCAAAATAATAGAAGCTTTATCAACTTCATTTAAATTATTTGCACTGAAAAAGACAGTGTTGCTGTAAACTGCACAGTATGTTCCAATGATGACCAAAACTGAAAGCAGATGTAATGTACATTATAAGCTATATATCATGTTTCAACTCAGAAAATCTTATGTTTCATGTCAAAAACATTTTCAGACAATAGTTCTCAAACAAAAGCAATTAGGAAAAATGATTGATTTCTTTCATTAAAGTGGATGCTCTTACATATATCCTCTTCTTGACAAATTTAATAACGTTAGACTAACACAAATCACCATCCTCCGATTTCCATCAAAGTCCACAGATGAGACACCAGTTACATATACTTCTCTCCACATGAAGCCATATCGTTTCTACTCAGCTTCTCCATCAGAAGCCTGCTCAGTAATGGAACTTCACATGTGCTTTCCCTTTAGTCAACACACTAAGTGGATAAATGTTTCTAATACGCTGGAGAAGAACTTGGGAATTGGTGCTTCTTTCACTTAGCAACGATGCTTTTTCTAATTTAAAGTCATAAAATGAAAATGAATCCTAACAGCGTGTCACTTTGTTTGACCAAGTCGTGTACTGCATGTTACGGTACTGCAGATGATCCCTTCCCGATTTTGCAAATGAATTCCTGGTTACTGAATTAATTTCCTCCTTTATTTATTTTTCTCAAGTTGGAGCCAGTAACCTGACATTTAAGAATTATACAAATTCTCAAAAATGTGAATTGCCAGTTACATCCCACGTTGAGAACATAAGTAAAATAATTTTTCTGGTAGTGATTTTCAAAATTTATTTTGTGCTTGCATGTATTAGCCTATGGCATGAAGTGCTGCCAGTTTGCTTACATGGGAAAGCACTTTCAGAGAAACTAGTATTACAGATGATAACCAAAACTCTGCTGTTTAAATTTTGAACAAAGAAGAATAAGAAGTGATTGTTTATCCACTTCACTTCCTGCATTGCTTAGAAAACTGTATCAAGCCATTCTAAACACATTGGGTAACACATACACCCTGTTCTGCTATAAATCAGTAAAATCTCTCTTTTTTTTGGGGGGGGTGGGGGTGGAAAATAATTGGCACAGTAGTTGAGTGCCTCTTCTCCCCTGTGAATTAAACTTCAACCATACGTCTATTGTCAGGGCAATTTTACCCTTCGAGAGCACCAGTCTCGGTGGTTCTCCAAGGTTTTGTGCACTTATCTCCGTGCACTGTCATTTATTTGCCCGTTTGTTTACCATTTGTGTTCATTTCCCACTTCAGTGAAATCCATGGCAGCCAATTACTTTGGGATGCAATTGCAGGAACCACTCATCAGTAACACTGTCTCAGAATCCTCTACTGCTTTGCTATAGAGCTCAAAGTTTCACCTACGTGGAGCTTCCAGACATTAATGGCCTGTGGTTGAACTTAAATCAGGGTCTCCCATACGGCAATATATTTTGCTACCAGCTGAGCCTCCAGGCCAGCCAAAGGTCTTTACTTTCTGAAGCCATATCCAGATAGCATTTGCATACATGTTAAACTTTCCGATCATCATTTGGATTTTTTAAAATGCATTTTTGAACAACTCTCAATTTTTTTTTTGTGAGAAAAGGGAGAGGAATATGGAGTGTGAATTTGAAGCAGACTTCAATGAAAGCTCTGGACCCAAAACTATTGTTTTCTTAGAGTACACATCTGGTTTTCCCCAACATATTGCCAGTTCTGTAACTCAGTTTAATACCCAGCTGGGATAATGTAAAACTAGCATATAACCTAAAATAAATGCTAGAAGCACATATTTTTGTTCAGTAATACTTGTATGCATTAAGTTCAACTTGACTAACATTCTACCCACATACCGAAAAGTTTGTATCAATGACGGGGGAAGAGGAGGGGGGAAAAAAAAAAAATAAAAATCACACCCCAAACCAGGCACCGTGCATGTGTGTGGCCACACAACTGGAAACTAGAAGTAAAGCTCACCGGAGCAGCATAAAAACTTGCTTTTAAAAGGTTAAAATTACTTATTTTTACAATCAAAACGCAAGTTTTTAAAGCAAATTCATTTAAAATGTGGTTTTCTCATAACATCAGAAAGGAATTATCAAAGCGTCTAACACTAGCATATTGCAGGAATGTTCCTGGGGCTGCTGACAATCTTCTCCCTGACCAACTTGAGACTTTCTTCTTTCTAGTCCGTGGGAAGTACGAATGTCTGGTAACAAAATTTTTAATTCTTAGGAAACTAAGGCTATTAGAGTGCATAGAGGAAATTGCTGAACAAAGCAAGCTGAATCTACAGAATACTCTTGTCTATAAAATCATGTTATTTTGGCAAGTTTGATGGCCAAAACATAAATCAAAACCATGCAGCAATAAAAGTGACAACTTGATAATGTTATCCTGAAGGCTGCTAAGAGGTAAGCATGAAGCAAGGACCACAGTGAGCTCAGTTTGAAAGCAATTCATAAAATGTTACTAAAGGAGTTTAAAGAAGTATCAGTAAAAGTTAGTCCTTCTTCCAGCCCATTAACACATGAATAATTTTGACTTAACATTTGTATTCACACAATAACTATACATCCTACAGTCTGAGTCTGACTATATGGCTGGCCATTCTTATAGAGATGCATAAAGGATTAAAATGGATTCAGCATTTTATTAAAAAAAAAAAATTGGACTTGATAAAATCTGGTCCCAATACAAATTACAGCACTTATAAACCAGATTTGCAGCCCTCGCATGGTTTCTGAGACTGCCTTGGGAATGTAAAATGCCAAGATGCTATTAATATAGAGATTCCATATAGCATATGCTCATAAAAAGTCTTTTTTTCATATCTAATACAGAACGTGCTACTTTTTTTCCTGAAAAATTCAACATGTTAGACTTAAGCAAAACAAGATCATTGAGACAGGCACCCTGAATGACCTTGCTGCAGCGTACCAACCAGTACGACTACTTACACTTACAAAATTACTCCAGCTGAGTAACACTGGCAGACTTGGGCTCTGAATTCACAGTTAATACAGGAATTTTGGAAATATTTCCTCTTACATTTATCATTTCTTTCTGAACACCAACGTGTTCTTAGAAACCCGTTCTCCTCCTGATACCAACATTTTCCTCTAGAAAAATCTTTGGTTGTATCTTGCTGTAATCAAAGTGCAAGGACTCCAAAGTGCATACTACAAAAGCTATTTCACAACCTCCATTAAATCCAAGTTTCATACTTCCAGATGCTTTTTGGGGAGAAGGGGAGGAAATGGGATTTCAGGAGGAGGTGACAGCAAATGCTACTTCAGCATCTGCCACAGCAAAAAGATAAAAGCACAGGAAAGAAGAAAGGGGTAAAACAGACTCCTCAAGGGTACAGAAGATTTATTACAGCTTACCGAGTATTCCCTCTGATACTTTGCTTTTATTTACCTACCAATGTGCATACTGCCTTCTCCCACATGCATGACTTAGAAATTAGATCACACAAAGCACAAAGGAACTCGGTGTATAGTAAATAAGCCACGGAGGAGATAAGTAACAAAATGGCACTGAAAAAGATTAATTTAAAAATTTCTTTCCCTTTCAACCATGGTCACATGAAAAAAATCTTTAATAATTATCCATCCTAGCATTTGAGATAAATAGTAAACCATTGTACACCACAGAACATGATTAGCTAGTGCTATAAAAAAGCAATAATACTTAATAATTAGATTTTAAGGTTTACTTGATGGTAGATAGAATCTAGCAGGCAAACACTGAACAGATAAACTTTGCTAATAGGCTTGAAAGTCTGCTCTGTGAAAAATTTAAACTTCAAAATACATGGAAATGAAATTTCTAGCCATTTTCATAACAATGACAACATCCTATATGTGACTGATCGGGGGTTAATTTAATTGCCTGAGTGTCCAGATAGACAGCTGGAAATAATGAGATGAAGAAGACTATGGAATCTTGTCCCACCCTTGAGTGCGTGAGCTATGCATGGCCAACGCGCAGCAGCTTGTGCCGGCACATTTGCTGTGTGCGGAACACGCTTGAGTCCTTCGCGCCGGTAGTTTTAGAGAAGCAAAATTTGGCACTGTCCAGGGATGATCTTCCTCTGCCTGCAATCCCGAAATTTTATTATTAGGGCTCAACAATTTAGTACTTTGTTTCTCCACGCTACTGGGGAGCAGACCTGAACTGAATGGTGAATTCGGCTGTAGTCTGTCACTTCAAAACAAACACACTCCTGGTTTGCCCCTTTGAGCTGCATCTCATTTGTACATTTTTCAACTGTTCTTCCCTTCTGAAATCCTGTGCCTCTTCTGAACAGCAGTGGCAAATACCAGCATTGTTCTGGCGAATGACTTGCCGGATTGCTGCGTTCACACCAGATTTTTTGCTGAATATTCTATTAACATGTTCCAAAATGTCAAGAGGCAACTCAAGGAAAAAAAAACTCAACTTTTGTGGTGAGATAAGGTTAGTCATAAGTAACATTTACAATTGAAATACTGTAATTTGAACCTCTGACAACCTTTGATATTTCTTCACTAAGTTCAAAATTTGTTACAGTGCTAATTTCTACTACTGTAAAAATGTACTGTCATTTTGAACCAAACTACTGGTGACATTTACTGAGGTCTTTTCCGAGACCCGCGCAGGCCAGACCCAAACCTATTACAGCTTTATTTACAAAGAGCTCCTTTGAGAGTACGAGCCAGCGCCATACAGATTGATGCACGTCTTTACCATTACAGATCTCGTTACATAAAACATAGCCGCAGTTGCTGACATTCATAACTGAACTTCTAATGCATTAGGGCACAGGGAAATGGTCACGTTATACAGCTCCCTTTGGACTTCTCAGGGTCTCTTAACGAGCAAGAGACCAGAACCTAGCAGCCACCTCCCGAAACAGAGCGGCACTGTCCCTTTGCTTGTGGAGCACGTGATGCCGTGTTGTGAAGGAACAGATCTACACCTGAGGTTGTGCACCCCTTTGTATTTTTCAATAATGAGCAAAACTATATATTAGAGAGCTTATTGACATGACTACTGATAAACATTACTACTTCAGACAAGTAACAAGCGCCAAACTTCACGAAGGCAAAGATTAAATTAAAAAAATTCAGTTGACATTGGAAAAACCTGCCTGAAATGTCTTAACGTGTTACTAACAAGGAAAGTTTCTACGTATTTGGACACTGCAAACAACAAAATGGCTGTGTGCTGAAGGGGCTAAAGGTACACGGGAAAATACTCAATGTGGACAAAACTATAAGAACGGCACAAGAATGAATCTGACAATGTTTCTGCATATCATGCAGGAAAAATGTATCCCAGAGCTCATATACATTTTAAATATCTAGCTAAAGAATCTGAGAGTAAGGATGCAAGGAGAAACAGAAACTCCACAAAAAGGATTAAGAGAGAAAATGGAAAGTTCAAAGCACCCCCACCTATTTGACTCTCAGCAGACTACCTTCAGGATAAAAATTATGGTGGAATATTGATGGCATCCAAAAAAAAAAAAAAAAAGAAGAAGAAAAACCACCCCATTGCCAAGCACTGCTGTTACACTGTGGTTACACAAAACACAGGGTTAAAATGTATTACTATATGTAAAGATTAACGTAGGGCACGGTGGATAGGATTTATACCTTGATAAATAGCTGAGAAAATTTGTAGACATCATGTTGATGAAATACTAGATTCTAAGGTAATTTAGCAGAACTGCAATTAGTTTTTGTTGTGCCAGATTCATTAAAAACTTAAAACAGAGGGAGAAAAGTTCTGTATTGAGAAACAATTTGAAATAGTTAAAATCTGCGAAATTACACTTAGTTCTGAATGTAAGTTAAAAAGTACATCAGCGACGGATGTACTTGCTATAAAAAACAAAAGTTTCTATTCATGCATACAGCTTAAACCACTTGACCGGGAGCCAGTTGTGCAGTAAAAGCAACACTACGTTTCAAAAGCTTCCAATGGAATATTTTAGATATCCAGATAAAATTTAAAATACATCATATTTATCACTGGAGAAAAAAAAGGGGAAAAGCAAACATGAGTTTTATTGTTTTTACTGCGGCTGGAAGTCAGATTTCAGATTGAAAGGAAAGGACAAACAATGCTGGTCTTATGTCTAAACATGTTTGTTCACTGGTTGATAACTGGGGAAGTTTTCCATCCAAGGAAAATAAAGTAATGAACCCGACCTAACAAACCAAAGGGTGAGAGAGGATTCAGTCTGTGTGATATTAAGGATACAAATCATGTTAAATTACGTGCTAATAAAGAGACAGCTCTGAGCTTTACGGACCAGAAATTTCTCACGCTTATCCAATATTCTAAATGTTTCTGGCCTCGATCTTTCTCTGGGCGCAGCTGCTTCATACTGAAGTACTAGCAGATTTTGGCCACCGAGCTAGTATAGCCAGGCCCAGAAACATAGCATGTATGCAGTGCTCCAGGTCCTCTGCTGTCCCCCTTCCACTCGTGACACACACACCCCCCCACCATCTCTCTTCAGCTTTTAGACAAGCACCTGAAGTTGTAAACCATCATCACCCCTGGGATAATGCACAGGTAATGTGCTAGTAAGCACGCCTGCCACACACATCAGGACAGAGAAGATAAAGAAAAGTGTGCGTTGTTTTTGAAAAAAAGTGCGATAAAACCTTCATAAAGTTGATTTACTAAACATGCCAGGCAACTTGGAAAGCTAAACCAGTTTTTGTATCATGATGATTGAGTACACTGAAAAAGAAAATGAAAGGGACGATGATTTTGCTTCAAAATTTAATTAGATAAATCTATTGTAGACCTCAAAAGCACAAACAAAAAAAGAGTAATAAGCTGCTAGTCCCCTACACATGTCCAAGGTTTTACTCACTCAATGGTAACAAAAGTGAATAATCCCAAAATTTCTTTACTAGGATGTAGTTTCTATTGGTCACCTATGACTAACACTGCTAAAAGCATCAGATTAACAATTTTGGGGGATTAGACAAATTTTCCTGACTTTAAAAGTTCTGCTTTTGATTTCTTCAACAGCATTATTGTCTATTTTTATAAAAAAGCCAAGAATTTCAAAGGAAGAATATTTATGGGAGTTTATTTAGCATCTATGTTGTTACTTTTTGATTTACGGGGCAGCACCATGACCAAAAATTTCTTTGAAAAACTTAAGGATTTTGAAATATCTGGCTAACGAGTGAATAATTGTCGAGTAACTTGATGACTTAAGTCACTGGTATCCCAGGTAAATAGGAACTGCCCAGATACAGAATGTTCTCAGCAAAGTGTCCAAGACTGTGGAAACTGGCTCAAGAGGAGCCGCGTGTTTTTTGGAAACACGATGCAGAGGAAGGACTTGTGAAAGGACTCCTATGGGACCGGCTGAACTGAAGGAATGCTCAAAGGCTATGAAAGATTTATTATATAATGAAACCACCTGAATTTCTCTATGTGAAACACATCACATTTTAAATTTAAAGAGGTACCTAAATGTTGTTGCCATCTTTGCTTCTGCAGTCAAAGTAAAGAGTTTTGTGGTAACACGGGAAAGCAGTAGAGCCACAAGAATAATGAAAAATGCTAAGCAAATAAAATGAGAGGTCAGTATAAAAGCCTTGACCAGATATTCTGAAGGGCAAACCACTGAACCCTATTCCCTGTGCTGTTTAAAGGCAGAAGTGAAGAAGGAACAAGTCACTTCTGCCTCCTATCAGCGAAAATCTTCAAAATTAAAATTACATATTAAACACTTCCATTTTACATGACATCCCCAGCTACGGTAATGGGGTTTGCCACTATTGATCTTTCTAACTGAAGAAAAAAAATATTATTCTTTTCATTAGCAGGAAATCTAACACTTCACTAAGCTGTACCTTCTAGTTGAGAAACACTGAAGTGCAGTTTACTGTCAAGAAGCAACAAGCTCTGTTTCACCCAGATTAGCAATCTGAGTTTACTTACCCTGGGCACGCAGAGACTGGCTTAACAGACTTTTGGGGACCTGAAGCTTAAACTCCAGGTGGGTCCCCTGTTCTTACACCCTTTTTTCAGAACAGAATACAATGTTATCTCACCTAGCATCTAACTAAATACTGCCAAGTATTTTTACAAACTTCGTAATTTATTGCTCCATGTTGTTTTATTGTGATCATAACCTTTTCATTAGCTTGTAAATTAATGATGTGAAAGAGTGAGTAAAAAACAAGGACGAAGATATTCCAAAGCTGTCATAGATATTTTTTAACAAAAACATTTTGAAATCAAGTATTTATTTTAGCTGAAAGTAAATGCATTTAAGTTCCTTTACGTCTTTTATATGCAGCTGTAGACAACTGCTAGATGAATGAAACATTCTGCAGCTACTTAACAAGAAACAAATATTCCTGGTTCATATATTAAGATTAAAAACAAACTCATTAAAAGACACCAATAACTGACCTCAGGCTATTTCTGCTAACATTTGGTTAACGCTTCAGAAGAGATGCAAAGAATCTATGAAGTACTTCTAAAGTCTTTGGACTTCAGTTGATTACAAACAAGTTATTCTCTAGGAGGCTTGAATTTGCTGTACAGGCATACAGACCATAGCTAGAATCTTTTTTTTTTTTTT
>VYXH01008061.1:222049-276043 GCA_013397275.1 Burhinus bistriatus
TTTTTTTTTTAAGGAATATGCACATCAAAAATCAATATTGAAACCCCATAAAATAAACGGTACAAAATGACATAAACAGCAGATTATTCAGATTGTAAATCAAACACACAGAACTTGTAGAGCGCCAAATTTATCATCACTAGTGCAAATTTCAATCCTGCCCCCATGGATGGTCATTCTATTGAATGAATGAGACAGGGGCTCTGTGGGATGAACGGTCCTCAGTCCTGCTCCTCGGCCGCGCAGATCCTACAGCCCGTAGCTGGTATGCAGCCTGCCAGGGCAATTCTGTATTAACAGAGAATAGTATGAAATTGGCACTGCCTAACCTTTCAAGCCTTGTTTCTTATACGCACATGTGTGTATGCATGTATATATATATAAAAAAATATATAAAACTTAGAATAAACAAGTAACTTCACTTTGTCAACTAAATTAGAAGTTTCCTGAAACAACTGCATTTGCAACATAACAAAGGAGAATTCATTTATCTGAAACGTAACAAGGAAGTCAACTCCATCCCAAAGATTTTGCGGAAAAACCTGTCACAGATATGTCAAGGTCCTCTGTCCACTAAGAATCACAAAGCATTTGAACACAGTTGTTAAGTCGGAGAACTGCGCTGCAACCTGCACCAGATATCAGAGAGCTCTGAAAACACAGGTGAATATGAAAATCCAATTGTTTTTACATAACTGGTTCAAATCTGACGGGATCAGGGGACTGTGGACTTCGAAGGAGTTTTCCTACGTAATTCTGCGCATAGCAAAGCGCATTCTGCTTTTTCACAGAAGAAGAAAAATGGGAAGAGTTTTCTGTTATTAGTCATAAGCTCCTCAGCAAGGAAGAAGGGCTGAGAAGTGATCTCAAACAAAGCAGAAAGGAATCAAGCAGTTTTCCTCCAAAAGCAAGAAAGTTTCTTTGGCTTCTTCCTTGGTAAAAGCAGGACAAAATAGATCATAAATCATAGAAAATGCTCAAAAATGTAGACAAGAAATCCAGAACTCATGATTTCTTATCTTAGTTCCCTACCAACGTAAGTGATCTTGAGCAAGTCACTGCATCCACTTCTTCACCTGTACAATAAGGTTGTTACTACTTCCTTACAGGGATCACTGGAGAACTGACAGACATAAAGGCTTGAAAGATGAAAAACAAGTGTATGAGCTGCTTCTAGCAGCTACAGATATCTGGCAGCGATTTCACTGTCAGAGCTGCACTCAAAAACAGATTTAAAATGGGAGATAAATCCCTATCCCCCTCTGGAAGTAAGCAACAAATTAGAATACAAAATTTTATACGGGATAAGTTTTTATGTCCCCGAATTTCCTCTGCCCTTTGTTTCTCTCCATTTTTTTTTACAGGATCCTATGGATCTGAGCTTCAGCTGAAATTTCCCTGTGGCTATATTCTTTTCCGTCCTTGGAAATATTCACACAACCACTGTCTGGGATTTTTGTTTGCTATTAACCACGCAGCTAATTTGTACTTCAGGAGTCAAAACTTTACTACTAAATAGGAGGTGCACACTTTGGCTATCTTTTTGTAACTATGACTGCTATTAAAGAAACATAATCGACAGTCAAAGAACTGCATGTGGAAGGAACTTTAATTCAAAGATAATGTTCTCATGAACTGATGCACTTCTGAAATTCTAACAGCATTAGCACCTTGTAATAATGCAGAATATCTGTGATCAATCCCTCAGGATTCTTCCTGAGGTCTGTTAAAATGCAAAAGGTGGAGTAACACAAAATATCATTAATGAGATACACTGCAATTACTGTCCAATTGCAAATTTATGGATTTTTAAATGATGCATCATCAAGCAAAAATAGTTCTGTTTTAAAATCAAAAATACTATATTCTTTACACCGTGTCTCAAACATTATTTGTTACCCTAATAAAAAGGAAAATTTTGTGAGTACCATGGAAAGTAAATTCTCTATTCAGCTGAAGGCAGGCAAGTTATAATGTGCTAATTATCATTATTTGGACAGCAATTTATTTGCAACTGTAATGAAAAAAACAAACCAACACAAAGTCTGTGCAGACTGAACAACAACAAGCTGACACACGTGCATATATATTTAGAAAGCAGAAGGTTTTCACTGTTTCAGATGCTCTTTCTTATATTCGTTCTATTTGTTGTACATTTTGTGGTACATCAGTGTACGCACGCAGCAAAATTTTTGAAAGATTACTTCTAGAGTTTCTAAAAAAGCATATAAAGTTTACCTTAATGTAATTACGTCCACAGAAAGAATCCATATTTTTAAAGTCAAAAGATCAGTTTTGTTTGTGGAATCTTTGCTTAATTTAGCGTATCTTGTGGTCTAAAACTTAATTTTTTTTTCCTCACGGCTCTGCCCACAACACCTGGTCTGTACGAATTACTCTTCTCGTGATCTTTTTTTTAACCTTTTCTCTCATTTTCCCCGTAGTTAGAGAGTCTTCATAACTTTTTTTCCACAACGTCTCTCCAAAAGCAAATATATCAAGGTTTATAAAGCATTTGTTCTAGCCAACACCCTGGTCTTATGTGTTCTACAGCATTATGTGTTTAAAAAAAAAACCTTGTAAGAATAAAAGGGGTTTATCTTCTGCTTGATTTATCTTGTGGATATTATTTTCCTTTTCATAGGTGACTTGCAAGAATAGCAAACAGAAGGGCAAAAACCCAGTCAAAGATGACTTTTTCATGACAATAAACCCTAGTCCTCTCCCCTTTGCCTTGACTCTCCCAGCCTCGGCAGCACTGTTTAGCATAGCTCCAACCTAGGAAAAATTAGTAACAAATGGTTACATTTGTCATAGAGTGAAAATATTTCCAATACTGAGGTTTTTTAGATGGCATATGTATATATATGCATACCTACATATTTCACTAGCTTGGCCAATTAGGGAAAGTGGTTCAATATGCTCTTAATTTCTCTTTTAAAAAAAAAGAAATAAAAAATTTAAGTCCTTATGTTGTCAGACATGAACATTGTGCCAATTTGAACCAATTTCTACCTCCTCCCAAAACCCAGGGGGCACTTCACACATATTTCATTCCTGGCCTCTGAATCCTGAGAGGACGTACAAAGGACTGTAAAAGGGTTTTCACAGAATATTTGGGAATGCTTAAACTTTGAACTGATAAGGCAGAGAAGAGCACAGCCAGGAGCGTGACCGCAGGATTTTGTCAACTGCAGAGGAAAACAGTAAAGGGTAATCCACTTCTACTCTCATCTAAATAAGATTTGTGTTGCTCCAAGCGCAGTACAAAAATTTCCATGAAATACAACATAGTAATATGTACCTTAGTAAAATGCAACCCTGAGCTGACATATCGCACAATGACAAGCAGTAACTAAATGCTGGATTCAACTATTAATGACTATCGAGCCTACAAAGCAGAAAAATACCAAGCAACTAAAATAATGAGACTTTTTGTAGCTGGAGCTGAGAACTACACGGTCTGATCCAGGTCTTGTCAAATCAATGGCAAAATTCCCAATAGCTTGAAGTGGAATAGCACGAAACAAAAGCATGAAGGGTATATATAACCAATATTCACTCAGAAATAACAATTCATCTGAGAATATGAGTAACAGACACACGAGCTGGGACACTTGAGATCAGCTGGGGAGACCCAAGATGCCCTCCCCAAAGGCTGTGGTAGCGTGATGTAACCTCTAGAATTAAGGTAAACACAGAAAGTTGTATCCTGTCCAAGGCCAGAATAGCTTTTTCTCCAAATGTGTAACTATATACTTCTCCTTTAATACCTCCGCTCTGCCTCCCGATTCCCCATCTTTAGATAACATCATTAGGCAAGTTATAGCCACAGATGAGTTCAGATAAAATATATATCCAAGTGTATGCACACGCACACACAGAATCTCGGATCTTTCCTTTTTCAACTGCAGTGTGACACGTTCTGCGAATAGTGAGTATATATTAAATATTTTGTTGCTCTTACATTGACTAAACAGACTAAGAAAATGGCATGGTACTTCTGATCAGTTGGAATTACACAGTTATGGCTCAAAAAAGCCTATTCTTACCACACAGAGTAGACTGTCCTGTTACAAGTAAAAGTAAACATTTAAGAGTGCCCATCTATAACAAGACATAGAAAAAAAAAATAAGTGGATAAGCTAAACTACATTAAATCCCTCAGCACTCTCATTCATTCATAATTCAAGTGATTTTCATTAAATTCAATCTAATTATAGACTCAAAAGCAAATTAAGATATATGAATTAAATCTGCTTGAATTCTGTAAAATAGTGTCCACACAGGGGCTTATTATGGTTTAAAATAATCCATTAAATGTATATCTGGTTAATTTAGATAAGCTTTTTGAAGTATTCTTGTACAGAGAAGCCCAAAAGAATACAGGTGCTCTCCAAAGGATGAGTTCAGTAGAATTATCAAAGGTATTCTCATACACGGATCTACAATTTTTTGATTATGCTTTTAAAACCTAATATAAAAATTAATCTGCTCACACTTGTAATGCAGATTGGTGCACACAACAATCACCTGCTATAGCTTTGTGCTTACTGCTGGCAATGTTTATTAAATATTTGTTGCAGGCACCCCCGGATGTAACATCCACCCAAGCAGTCTTCCTTGGAATGCAATGAATCTCACACTTGCCTCGTTATTGTTCAGTCTTCCAAGGCAGCAAAGGAGGGCTAATGTTTGTAAAAATTACATAGGAAATGCACTTTTTTGGGGGGTAGTAAATCTGACCTTCCAGAACATCATCCTAAAGATTATTATAATCAGCCCGCCGCTGACATTTTTCTCTCTAGTGCAATTATATTTCCCTTTTTATTAGAAAGCTTTATTTACTGTATATAGTAACCCCATGTCCATTGACTGTAATCCTCTGCTTTCACTCTGAGACTGCCACAGAAAAGGACTCCCTCCCATCACCAGCCTTTTGTAATAATGCCTGGACGATGTTATGCTTTGATATTTTGGAGGCCAGCCAGTTCCAGCTATAACTCTATTAGTACTGTATATTACCTCCATCCAAACAAATCTCTTTGGGTATTCCTCTCGCTCTGGGAGGCAAGTGTTCCTGGAACGTGGGAACTGATGCCAAAAACAAGTCCAAGTCTGGAGTGAGAACCAGCACCCTCCGCTTTATGAGAAATAGATTGAAAATGCTCCTGAGATCATAGTGCAGGTGTACAATCTCCAGAACCTGCAGGGGACATACTGCCTTCTTCCTCCACCTTTCACACCTCCAACACGTGAGGTTCGATAAAATGGAGAAGGGAGGGAAAGTCCCGAGGCATCCTGGAAAGATTAACATTGAAATGATAACTTACAATCTTGATGATACCCTTTAATTACTGCAGAGTTTGGCCACGTCCTGCATTGTTACTGAGCCACAAAAACAGCCCATTGCTCTATAAATCATCATACAACAGGAATGCACCAATTCTTACTTGCATGACAATATACAGTAATACAATATTAGCACACAGATCACAAATCTACTCTTTAATTACTACCATCTAAAGCACAATGCAGTTTTCATGTGTTAAGAAAAGCAAAGAAAGCCAAGAGCACTTACATCTCGTGTACGAGCGTAACCTACGTGCGCGTTTTGTAAATGCTACTCGCGTTTTCCATTTATCTACTTGCAATCCCTTTTGAAATGCTGCCAAAGCAAAATCTAAAAAAACCTCTCGCTTACCTAGTAGCCTCCTGCAGTGAATATCCTAACATATCCATCAAGAACATCTACACATTTTCAACAGTCTGAGAAATTACCGAAAATTTAATTAATAGACTCATGAAGTTTAAGGTTTCCTTTTCTCGGAGGAAGTTGATGCCTGTCCCCAATGAAAAAGTATTTTCTAGGAGATTCCTGGGCTCTGTTTCTAGTTTCAAGTACTTCTAGCTAATGGCAGTAAGAAATTACATGAAAAATGTTCACAAGAAAAGCTTCATTCAAATACATTCCAGTTTCATTTCACTCTGTTACACAGAAATTGGAGCAAAACCTGCTACCATTTTAATGCATCAATCTACACAAATACACACCAATTAAAGTCACATGGGTGAAAAAACAGGAGCAAGTTCTCTATCGCTGATACCTGTGCTTACTTTGATGGCTGTGCCTTAGGGATTTTCATTAAATTTACAAAAAGGTAAAGCCAAACCCCTCGAAGCACCGGACTGAGAGCCGAGGCTCTCTTGTTTATCTTTCTCTCTCACGAGCACTTGCACTGTAGCTGTGACAAGGTTGCTTGCCTTTCCAGGCACAATCTCAAAATTGGTGTTAACTTTCACCTTTTAAACGAAGCTTTCAATGTAGTCGCTAATAGTTTTTATGGGAGAGATATTCACATAATTTTAAATATTGAAGGATTATGAGTGCAAAAGCAATGAGAAGAATTCCATGTCATAAAAAGGCAGGACAGACAAAGCACAATCGGCTGCTGAGATCGTTCTGAAAAAGGATATTTGTCCTGTTCTTGCTGTCCTGGGCCTCTTTTGGCCACGCTTCACCTTTGCCAGACTCACAATTGATGTACAGTTGTTTTTGAGACTTTACTAGGGTGTTTCTTGGACCTAGTAAACACCAAACCCAGTTTCTTGACTCATTATGGTTTATATTTTATTTTCCACTAATTCTGGTAGGGATGGGTTTCCCATAAAGGATTAATTCCCTGTGCTACCTAGGCTCTCCAAGATTTCTGTTGCTGTTTTAGCATGCAAGACAAGAACATTTTTGCCTGAAAGGCACACTGTCATTACAAGAGAAATAACGAATTACTCTGTATGTTTAGTTGATATTATCCTGCTTTTTATGGCAAACTATTACTGATAGTCAAATACTTCTGGAAGTTGCAACACAATGTTTTTGCTATAGGATTTTTTACATGCAAAAATACATTACAAAATAAAAAGTTGAACATTCACACTTATCCTAGCCTTTTGTTATCTGAGTTTTCAAAAGAATCGCTTCATGGAAAAGATGGAAGTTCTGAGAATTTCTTCTTTTGCTAAACAAATTTTAAAGAACACAAGGTTAAAGTTGAAAAATGCCACTGCTATTGTTGGCTGGCTGTTTGTGAGTTGTCTGAAAATATATATGGAAAAGTCTCTCTTGTAAAAATGGCCTTTCATTTGGATAAATGTAATAAAGATTTGCTTGGCAAGTGTTTTCACGGGGAAAAACTTTACATATACAACTTTTTCCATACAAAGACACAAACTGAAAACAGAGGTAACAGTATACAAGCCTATACATCAAAAAAATACTCCACAATTTTTAAAAAAGAACATTAAAAAAACCTGCCACAAGTAAATTAAACTCTCCTTAGCTCCTATGTAGCCTTTTTTAACAGGTACCTTTGAGGAGACACTTGGATTCAAGCTTCTTCAAAGCCTGAACCCAGTGACTTTGGTGACTCTGGATATGGCCCAAAGCTTATCTTTTCATTTAATGCCAAGTTTTGAACTGTCAATTCAGTAGAGCAGACACACAATGCCAAAAATATTCTTTAACAGTTCTTTAGCACTCTGCTACTGTTATTTTGCCCTTCTAAATCCAGCTGCAACCAAAGAATCTTAAAACCCCTGCAGACATTAGTTAATTAGGCCTTAAAATCTGGACGTGAAACCACTGCATTTTTGGATCAGTTTTCATTGCATTTCTGCAGTGATGTTTCAGGCAAAGAGTGATTTAACGCGTAAGTAACTTCATTTGAGTTGAAACTGTCTTGTGTTGAAAATGCAAAATTTTAAAAGGGAAGGACTCACAGGATGGGGCTTCAGCCGAAGGGAACCTTTAACTCCCTGAATCCGACCCTCTTGTCAGAGCTCAAGTACAGCGTGAGGGGTTCAGCAAGTAGAGAAATGACCCAAGTGGTGTTCTTACGGAAACAAGGATGGGTTAAAGATACGGGTCCGAACCCTCTTGGTATCCTCTTCTCCCACGTGTAAATCCAAGACCATGCGCACACGGCACAGACACACACTCGTGCACGCAGACCGGGTGCTCAGAAATGCATACACAGCAAGATTTAAAAGCAGGATTGCTAGGGGAAAGTCCGTGGAGCACTGCCTGCGTTCGAGACAAGAATCCCTCCCTCAGAGCAGTCTAGTTAGAGCCCACGGTAACCGCCGATCGAATTCTTGCATTAGAGGGGAAAAAAAAAAAATCCCTACTAGTATTTTCAGTATGTACAGTGTCACAGTACAAGGGTGCACAGGGACAAAGGCAGAGAGAAGCAACAGCATGCCAGTGCTCTACAGACCCCCCAGGTGAAAACAGTCTTGCACCTGAAAGGATGTCTTGTGCAAAGACTAGAGATACATGTATTATTTTTTTTAGCAGGCTCATTATTTTGAACTAGCAATACAAAGTATTCAGTTCTAGTTCTGTATCAACAAATGCTTCGGGTTCAGTTGTGGCTCAAGAAATTGAATTTTGCTTCAACTCGGTGTTTTATACAAACTGGATTAGGCAAACAGTGTCTATATTTTTTTTATTCCTCCATTAGTAAGAGTACAGGAATAATTACAGACACAAGCAGAACTTAGGTCTCCTTACTTTAAATTCTGTGTCTTCAGTTATTAGCTTGTATACCATCTGTACATAATTGCACGCATTACTATTCATACATAAACAAAAATGTGTTGATAACCTATTTCTATCTGCAGAGAGATAAATGACACTTACAAAAACAACTCTCTTCCTTCCTCCACAACCTAGAAGCTAGTGCTACAAAAATACACACCACCACGCAGAACAAGCATCTCCTCATTTAAAACAATGACGCCTCTTTCTTTTCTTGTGTATGTGAATATAGGAGGGGGGAAGTTTACAGTCTGAGCTCTCTTTCGGTCAAGATCTACCCCCAGTTTGTAAATGCAAGTTTGGCTATCCACAGGCTTGCTCACAAGCTTGTTATTGTCTGCCTGAGGTCCGAGATAACACGTTTAGCATAAAATGAAGACCTGAGCACAAAGCTGCTATGCGCTGTTGGTAGATCAAGTTGCGGCACAAAACGTTACTACCCCAAATCTCCAGAGACTTTGTGTGTCTGCTTAAAAACACACAGCTTTACCTTCCGCGTCCTGCCTGAGGCAGCTGCATGTTGAGTGTTTCTTGTTTAAGAGCATTTAATACAATTTAGAAACACTGAACTATCTAAGCAGATGTATCTAATTCCCCTCAAGTGATTTTACAAAATGAATTTAATTCCTTCTGAGTGTTTTGAATGACTTCCCCCCAAAAAAAAGAGAAACGCCAGAAATCTAGAACTTACAGACAACTTAGCAGTAATAGACCGTATCTGTAAACAAAAGGGGGAAAACAGTCCTCATTTCAGCTGTAGTCATATTTACTAGTGAAAAAAGGCATATGTTAAAGTAGTTCACAATACTTTTACTTAAAATATACTGCTTACAGAATGTTTTTCTTCTCAAATGTACCTTAATAACAGTATAAATAAAATGTCTGTTGAGAGTGGCTAATCAGCTTACCTGTGACAGGGCAAACCTTTAGCCGAGCACTCCCTATTGAGACCTAATATTTAGGAGAAACACTACGGGATTTTTGAATTGTCAGGATTTTTTTTTTTTTTTTTTGTTAGCCTTAACATTCAGAACATTCAGAAAGGTGGATAACAGAGCAATGTGCACACCTTGGGAGGTGACGAACCACTCTGATGACAATAGGATAACATATAGCAGAAACTTCTGCAAGACAATCCGAACCAGCTTAGCAACACATAAATTCAGCATAGCAGCAGGTGAAACTCATCCCCAACAAGTGCAAGTCAATGCCACACAGACTTACAAATTGACTACGTACATTCACAAAAATGAAACGCAGTTGAACAGAGGTTGTAACGTCAAGCTGAACAGATGGGAAAGGCACAGGAAACAAGGAAATTTAAAATGTTATGTCATTTTGTAAAATAGTATTTAGTTCTATGCCTTTAAGTATACGTTCAATTTTAGCTTCTCAATCTTAGAAACAAATCAGAAAGAAAATACAGAAAGTGGCCCAGAGAAAAATAGTAGAATACACTGGAGACCTAAAAGTTCTTTCATGTGGAAGAGGGGTCAGAAAGTTTAAAGATTACTAAGACAAACAGTCACAATAGGGCTGTATTTGCTGCACTGTGGCACTGAATAAAAATATCTCCTTACGCTGTACCGGTTTAGTTTAGCATCCTGAGACGCTCTTCAGCTTTGCTTTTTTGCAGCATTTTAAGTAGTTTCTAAATGCAAATTGACAGTTATTTCAGCTCTTGTAGCACACTTGCTTTACGTATCCAATAACATCAGTTCCAGTTATCAAAGATCAACTTCAAGCGTGCCGAGTCGCACAACACATACTTCAGCACGTCTCTTGTGCTCTTTAGCTCGTGCTACCACGCTGACACGTTGCTGAAGTCCTCTCGCTACGCAAACAGCATTAGAAGCCTCTGCTGTAACACCTAAGCACAGCAGGGTGAGCTGAGGATAAAGAGGACAAGAGTGCTAAGGGGAAAAAAGTTGTTTGGATAAAAAGAGTGGAATATTCTTTAAATGAAGCCATATTTGAAATGAATAGAAAAGGCTTCCAAAACAGTCAACCTATTTTCTTTGTTGCTGTTGCAAATGAAGAAAAATTCCAAATTGAATTTGAGCAGCAGGAAGATGGGGTTTTTTTAAATGAAAGACTTAATCGTAGAATTGAAAACCACATCTAAGTGCTCTAACTTAAAATTATATGTGACAAAACTACTGAAACTGATACTACAGAGCACCGCATATCTGTAGCAAATAGATGCATGATAACAGCTGAAGTGACTAACAACAATATTTATTAATTTTGGTCGATACTGAAACCTTATTAAAAACTCCTAACAGATTTCAGAGCTTGCCAGATGAATTTACTGCACCTTCAACAAAAAAAACAATCGGGAAAACTAAAAGACTAAAAGACAAATCTTAGATAGCACAAAAGTATGTAAGTTCTTACCAATTTCACGCTCTTCACTATCTCAGGGTGTGATGCAGAATCTAAACTAAGTGTCAGGAAGAATTCCTCACTCTAAAATGGCTCATCTTTAACATTCCTCCTGAAACGTGAGCACTCTCTTTACGGCAATTCACTATCTGCTAGCTAAAATTTTCAGGATGTTCATTCCAAATACATATTTCTTACTACTTTGCTGAACAGAGTTAAACATTGTCAACTGAAATAAAGCAGACACAGCTGGAAATGCAGCTCAAAGAAAACAAAGACATTATACACTCAAACTTCTAGCATGCAAAGTTTTTGTTAAGTTAATACGGCTCTTCTTGCCAAACAGGTATAGGAGAAAATGTTTTTTTTAATCACGCTCTAAAATAGAAAAAGTTTGCAAAACTTTCATCTTTAATAAAAAATACCCTTATCTCATTCTTCCTATATATTATGACTTTTTACACAAACATTCAAGTAATACTTTTTCAAAAGCCCATAACCTGCATATTCTACAAACATCACCATCAGATAAAATCACCAAGGCAGTCCATGAAAAAAATTCCTCCCTCTATCAGTAAAATCTGCAGAAAATAAAAAACAATTTTTTTTTTTTTACACATCTGTTTGACATCAAGAAAATAGAATTTCTTTTTTAAAATCCTTCAGCCTACACATAGCAGTAAAAACAGTGGTAGTAAATTAGAGAGTATTTTTATGTAAGCCCATGTATTTTACCAATACAGTAAAATCCTATCTCCACCCATGTGGGTTTAAAAATTTTTATACAGGATATTAATAAATAGTAGAATGCTAACAGAAGGCATATATTCAGTAGGGTATTTTTGCAATAGTTCCTTTAATTCATTATCTTCTGGCCAGCTTTTGGGACATTCTTGAAAATAAAAGATGTATGTTATCAATGAAGAATGTTGCCCAGGGAATAAATTACTTAAGGGATCAGAAAAATATTTGTTATTCTACCATTTCTTAACAACAAAAAAGCATCCAACCTGTTCTCCTCTTTGGCAGGAATGTGTTAAAGCTTTGCAAAAATCAGCTTTAATAAAGGTGTTACCAAATGTTCCCTTTTTCTTCTTAAGCTGTAGGATATTTTTTTCCCCAACACGATGGACAGCTTAACATGCAAAAGTAATTTTTTTTTTTCTTAGATTTTGTATTTAATTATATACTAAAGGCCAGTGATATTTTATGCCAGGATACTTCTGAAAGACAAGACTCTTCCCTGCAATAGGGGATCTTCAACGTATTGCACCGTACACACATCGAACACTGCACACGCACCCTCCGAGCTATGCACAGGGTTTACTGCTCCGTATTGCTGGGGAGAAGCAGAGAGCACTGATCGGTGCAGAGTTTCATTATCCCCCAAATCCCCAGGCAGGCCAGCTTCTGAAGAGCACAGGCTATGGAATATGCACACCAGCGATGTATCCCAAATTAGCCTAATCATTGCAAGGTAAGTTCTTTCTCTGTATTAATGGTGCAAGTGTTGTCAAGAGTGGTGACATTTGGACTTCACTTCTTGAAACTTAAAAAAAACCCAAAACACAAGTCTAGCTCTAATTTACTGAATATAGCCTTATACATGTTGAGTTGGATGAGCTTTTCAGCAATGCAGGTGCTTTGAGCTGCCAGAAAAGCCCATTGTTAATTAAGAGATTACTTTAGAAAGTCACTAAACGACTTCATCAGACTATAAACAGCCTTGCCAACAAGAGTCACCTAAAGGCCTCCTAGGTTACAAACCACAGCGGGGCAGCTCTAGAGCTGGACACCGCAGCCAGGAGGTTCACAGCGCTTGTTTTTTGCTGGAAGAGCTTAACGTGAACAGCCGGACTGACCGCAATGTGACCGCCACACTGAACACATATAGGCCAATGTGCAAATTGACCTAACAACAGCAGCAAAACAGCTCCTCCCCATCATCAGGGAATAATTTGCCTAAAAAGAAAGTGAGCTGCTTGCAAGTCCGCTACGTATCTTAACAAAGGCTTGGCCATTATTGACCTTAAACCACTGGCACAAAATCATATGCTTATTAGCTAATTAATCCAGTCTTCTGGGTTTGCAGTTAGTGTAACCAACTTGTTCAAGAGAAGAGCTGCAAGGACTGAGTCCTTCAATTAAAGTCAAGAGGACAAATGTGAACTATCCATACTTTGCTCCTGCAGAACATCTTGGAACTCTGACAGCTCTGGGATGTGGAAAGCAGCTCCTGCTTCCTCCAACTCGATGGGGGGGAAAAAGAGAGAAGGTAAAAATATCTGAATATGTCTTTATCTGTACAGCTGCATATTCTGAATCTTGGGCTGTACTGGGACAGTCACCAAGCACAAGCTGCTGAGGGCTGCTAGCAGTCTTGGAACAGACAATGTCACTGAACTGCTCTCATGTTTTACAATCCAGCTTCGTCGTTACAACTGTTACTAAGATCCAAGGCCAACACAATCCCAAGCAGCAGAACACACTGAAAGCGCAGCTTGTATCCAAGTGTCTCCCTTGGGGTGAACTTGTTTTTGCATTGAAAAACAACCGAGAAGAAACCCAAGGACCCATGCAATGATCTAAACATTATCAGAAGACATTCACCAACGAAGAGGCAGGTGACAGCAAACGTACTATATCCATTCATAGTAAGAAACGATGCTGACAGCAGGATTGATTGAGAAATGTTTCCAAACGTAGAGATTTCAGGGCTTTCAGCAACCATGGTCAACCAGGTTTGTAGAGTATAAAGCCATCACTTCTCTAAGTCTGTTGCAAATTCTTTGTTGCTTTATTCTGCCCTACCATCGTTACATGGTCAAGGATGACTCACTAGAGGAGAACACCACTGGTGCTCTTGCACTGGCAAGGGATGGATAGAAGCATGGGAGAAAGCAGACAGGTCTTCCAGTCTCGTACACAACAGATTCCTGACTCAATGCTCTGCTGCTATCTAACTGCCACCCTGCCTATATTTAGTAAGACGAAGACGACTATGCAGGTGGAAGGAAAGGCAAATCTACCTCTTGAGCATGCTTAGTCCTTTATCTCATTGAACAGTTTCCTTGTTTAATGTTGAAGAACTGCATGAAGGCAAGCCACCTAAGAGTTTTTGGGTTTCTCAGAGTCTTTTGGGGACCTCCTTGGCATCTGGGTTTGCAGTTAGCAACATCAACCCGTTCAAGAGAGATATTTGCTAATCTACCATCTTGTCGACACAGGATGTGCAAGTGAAATATTTGCAGATACGGGCCTTCCTGGGATACAAGGCTCTCTCCAGATGAGTAAAGGTACTCACAGCCTTTTATCTATTGCTTAGCTTTTTCATTTTCAAAGCGGTAATCTGAATCCATGAGACAACAGGGAAGCCATTGTGGGCACAAGAAATTTTTTTTTTCCTGCTTTAAAAGAATCTTAGATGTTATCAGTGACAACTGAAAAAACTGATTTTATTGTCCTGCTATATAAAAATACCTAAATCAAAAAGCAATGCAAACCGCAGAAAAATCTCAGTATGCTTATCTTCATATGAGGGGAGAAAAGAAGCAGACATTGCCCTGTAAGCCCTCACCTTAAAAATTCTGAAATGACAGAACTGATATAAAATACAAGTCCCAGTTCGGGAGTATGAGGTATATGAACAACCACAGTGGAACGTACATATGCATGCATGGATTTTCATGAAATTGAGAACAACATGTTTTACAAGGGGACATGAAAAACAAAACTGTTGTACATCAGCACAAGCCAAATTAAGGTGATATTTCAGTTTCAAGTCTGGGCACAAAATAAGAGGGACTAAATATTTTTCAGAAACTAAAAGATGACTGAGTTTATTCCTTTTCTAGCATCATGAACCACATTCTTTTGCAGATAAATTAAGTCCAAATTTAACAGGAAAAAACATTCAGAAAATATTTGTTAAATTAAATCATCTAGAAATATTTGTGATACGAATTTAAGCATGGAAAGTTATTCATTTATAAAAAGCAATTCTTCTACAACCCTAAGAATTCTTTTTGTCCCTCCCCCTTTTTTCCCCCCTTTAATATTTTTCAACAATACCTATCTGGTACACCTGGCATGCAACCAAGTCCGCGAGAGTGACTAATCGAGAGACAGGGGCACAAGGATCGGAGCTAGAATATGCTTGGGTCATATGAACTTCCTAACCCCAATCTGGATGTCTAAGATTTGCTGACTTTGTTTGGTCTATCTCACCGGATGCTTTCCTTGGCACTGATACAGGTGAGGGGTTTTTGCAGTCAACTACATCAAGTCTTCAACTGTAAAATTCTGAGGAGTCATTTTGATGTTAGAGAGCTCTGACTGAAGCTTTGGCTGGGATATTAAATTCTAAATCCTAAGAACCTAATAAAAGACAAAAATAGTCTTATAAATATTTATAATTTATTCTTATTACATTTTATTTATTACTGCAGAAAGTATGAACCATGGAAAATTACACGGAAGCCGTCAAGCTTAGCGTATTATATGTGAAAGACTATTTTTTACATTCTGGAAACAGATAAACAGAAAGGCTTCTAAATAAATCCTTTAAAGCTCCTAATCCAAGACAAACATGATGATTATGATTGTAGAACGCTCCTGCAGAGCATTCGTCGGGTACTGTAATTGTTCTGGATGGTGGAAATAACCCCTCTACTGATCACACAGCAGCCGTAGTTAAAAGTTAGAGCACATATGGTTATTTTACACATACTAAAAATGGCTTCTTGTTCAGACATGCAATGGCCACTAAAAAAAAAATAATTGCGTAACCGACTATTTTTCCTGTTAAAATACTTCGACAATATTCATGCTGGAACTCTTGAGCTATGCCATTGCTTTTTACAGTGGACGTAATGGTTTTTATTGGTCCAAACTGCTACTACGCCCCATAGTATTACGGGGTTTGTTGGGTCTCCTTTTGTGCTGGCAGATCTAGTGAGAATTTGAAGTTGCTGTGAGCTGTATTTAGTGCAAAGGCTATAACTGACAATTGAGATGTCAGAACTAGAATATCAGGGTGTTCTTTTCATCATTATCTATAATGTAGAAACTAAATTTAAATACGTGCAAGAAAGTTATTTGCCACCTGGTCTTAAGTCTCACATAACGGAGCAAACTTCCCTAAATTTACAGTGAAATCTGAATCATGGCCAAATTTTGCCCTCTGACACCTGTAGGCTCTTCTTTTGACGAAGAGAGAGAAATTCAGATCACGATGTTGTGTAGTGAAATACCCTTTTGATTTTAATCAAAACAAGAGACTTCTGTTTATTCTACTACCTGAAGTTCTTTGCCTACAGGCAGCATTATCATCCAAAAATTAAGTTGACTTTGAAGCTGTTGCAATAAAACATAAATGGCCAGCAAACGAAACAACAATGAAAAAATGGTAAGGGAGAAAACAATAAGCTTCAATTTATCCTCTTACTTCCATGTATTTAACCTACATACTTCAGGAAGGAAGGGGCTGGATAACAAATTGATTGTATTTTATTGTGAATCACCTTCAACCTAAACTTTTTTATTTTAGCCTTCTCATAACCTTGAAATCCAATAACGATAAAATTCCAGAGGTATTATGGAGACCACAAGGGCACTTAACTGAAGTGTACAGTTACAGATATGACATTTAGAATCAGGCCTGGAGTTGGCTGGACAGATTCTCTAATATAATAAAAATAGCCTTTTCTTTCCCACATTTTACTATCTGTCTTTGTTTATTCAACCATTCAGCAAACCCAGCTGGATCACAGACATTGTCATCAAAGAAACATTCTAGGTCAGCCAGAATTGGATGCCAATTGTCTAAAAATAAATAGAGGCTTTGTCACTGGAGTATAATTTTAAGGCCCCTGTAATGAATAATGGAATAGAAAATCTTTCCAAGCAAGTGGGATACACTGATTTCAAGCAGAAAGATTTCACAGTTAATCTGAAATTCAGAGTTATTGTAAGCTCCAGATAACCTAATTTTTATTTTACTTCAATAAAATGATACATAGAGGACCTTATTAAAAGGTTTGGTATTGTTTTTAAATACTTGAAGAGCTGCAGAATACCTTGGAAGGCAGATGAGACTAGCATTTACCTATCACACAGACAAGAAAACTGAAATGATGTGGTGAACCAATTTCCTATAGGTCACCAAGTGGCAGAACTGGGATCAGATTTCACACTTTCTAGCTCTTATCCCTGATATAATGCACAAATTATTTCCTCTAAGCTAAGAGAAGGGACAAGATAAGAACACATTGCTTTATCAGTATAGCCTAATTGCTAAAGATCTTAAAGGAGCTTAAATAAGAAGCAGAGCACCTACAGAAGTCAAAGATGTTATTACAGCTAGAGCCTGGCCCTGTAAACATCGTAATTTACTTTAAAGACAATACTTATCTAAAAATAAATTCCTTCACAAAAGTTTTTAAAAGCTACTTCCTCAACGAATAAACACAAAAGTTCTCCAACTGACATTTATCCAAGTCTCATCAGCAAAGATGAGATTTTGTCTCAAGTGTCTGTCACTGAGGAATAAAAGATCATGTGGAAACTCACTGTAAATCTATAAATCAAACAGAATTTTTGCTCCATTTTCTTTGGTCTTCATTAATTCCTACATAAAACATTTTCCAACCTTTTCTACTCAGCTCAAGGTGCCCCAAAAATGGAATGCTGCCAAGTGAGACACACTTAAGGTTTTGCTTCTGAGAAGTTGCATTGTAACAGTGGTTTCTGTACTGGGCAACTGGAGATGCCAAATAAATTACAGTAAACGTGAGAGGTACGTACCACCGGTAATGTCCACAATAACAGTACGAGTGACCATAATCACAGTTGTGCTTCCTGTTGCAGACTAAGCTGGCATTGGATAATTTCAAGCTACCTTTTCACTACTGCATCAAAACCACTGGATAATCCTGCAGAGTTAAAAAGTTGTGCTGGACAATTACAGTGATAATAGAAAATGGACTCAAAAAGAAGTGGGATTCAAATGAACAATTTCCTGATTATTAACTGTCAATTTACCAAAATCAGAAGTACCAAGGAAGTCCAGAGATTTGGTGTGGGGCAGCAGCAGAGTCATTTACACTGAGTTAGAAATGATATAATTTCAAGTTTTCAGAAATGAACCACTTTGCCCGCAATTCTTTTAACTTGTTAGAATGAATCCCACCTGGCAAAGTGAATTCAAGTTCTATTAAGAATACAGTAATCATTTATAAGACTACAATTTCAGAATCATTAAGCCAGATTCAAGGTACCTCTTTGTTATCTCCTTTCACACACAACGGAGGGAGAACAGGAGGGGAAACTTTCAATCTCCAGCTATGCGAAGAATGAAGGTTAACGCGAACCCTCGCTCTGTGCTGGGACAGACTGCACGTTGCATTATTTCACCTTTTGTACATAAACTTTTTAGACTGGCTCAGTTCTTATGACAATAAAGTACTACACATTAAGAAGCTTCATAATGCAGTAATAGCCTCACATTTTTTGTAAACTCTATTAGTGACTGCACTCCTGCATCCCAATAGAGAAGGTGCTTTTTCTAAAGTTACACTTAGCAATGGCAGGCACAGGATTTGAGAAGTAGTAGTTTTGGCTTTCTGTCCAGCACTCAATAGATTATATGACATTAAGGAATGGCCTACATCCCCAAGAACCATAAATTCAAGTCCTAAAACAACAAAGTATGTCAATAGCTCTTTTAGGAATGAGAGTCACTAAATTGATCTTCACTGAGCTGGTTCTGTTTTTCGCCTGTTCAGTAGTTTGAAACCATTAAGATAAAACATCCAAAGAATGACACAGTAACTGACTAAGATTCAAGTGAATATAATCCACTCCTCCTTGTAAAACCAGGGAATTACTGAACACGTTGCTATACTTTTGGCATTGCCTCTCTGAGATATAAGCTCTCGGATGTTGCTGTAAAATATATTAGAAATGATGTTACATCCAACCAATTTCTAACCTTCCATAAGCTGCAGAAATTGTTTAAAATCTAAAGCAAACTAACCCAGACACAAATAATTTTCTAACTGGCTGGAAATCTACTGCTCCTTAAAAAAAACTCCTAACAAAATACTTCTTTACAGTGCTCTAATTCTGTAAGCGTTACAACTCTAAAGTTTCTTAGGTTTCTCAAAGTGCTCATGCGTTCATGATGAAAATAGTCTGGAAAAAAAACATTTAAACAGGAAAAAAAAGGAAGAAAAGGTTTTGCACGTTTTTCTCATCAGGTTGGATTCTAGTTTTCTATTAAAGTTATTCCAAGAAAGAAATGATTCACACTCCCCAAGTTTAAATGCTGAGAAATTTATGGTATCTTCCATCCTCACCCTGCCTGCTCCAATGAGCCTGCAAGCAATGGGAATTAAAAGCCACAGCAATGACAAGAACGTGAAACCAATGCTTCCCAGCCTCTCTGGGAGAACATGTCGGATACTTGTGACCGCAAGCTTGCCTTTGTTTACTCTGTTGTGAAATACTTCATATTCTGATCAGTTCTGTGGTTGAAAAAGGCTTAATGAATAAAATCTGCTTTAGAGATAATACACAGACGGTTGTGAAGACAATTCCCTGTAAACACTGATACACAAACACTACCATAAAGATGTAAAAGATAAAAGCTGTCTGAAGTTACTCTAAGAACAACCTCATAGTCTTAATTGACACAAAACAAGCAAAAATGTTTATCAACAGATCTATCTCTTCAGAAGGAAGAAGCGAAAGCTGCAAGGACTCAGCGATCATCATTTTCTCCTGCTGATGAGATACAGACAGGAAGCACTCAAAGGGAAAGGTAACAAGATAACGCAGGTTGTTCTGCACAGCTGGAAGAATTTATTTCTCCTAAATTAAAAGATCAGCTTAAGGGGAAAGTTTAAGGAGCTGGAAGGAGCCAGCCTCACGTGGTAGTTTTGTGCTCGCTCAGTGCTGAAACACTTGCTGGAGCACGGCGTCGCCGTGCCTCTCCTTCCAACTGGCTGCGTACAGGCAGAAAGGGTTTCACAACACCTTGCCCAGACTCCAGGCCAGGGAAGCTCAGCTGTTAAAAGTCCCAGTCCCTAACATCACGTCCCCCTTCCAAGTCAGAACTTCGAAACACATTAAAAGATTTAAAGACCAACATTAACGTAACATGAAATATCTACAGTCAACCTTGTGGTTAAGTTATTTATTGTTGAGTTAGGAAAAACGTCTCTGTGCCAGTGCTTGAACCTTCTGGGCTGTCTCGAAGTACTGGTACTGCTAAGGTAATGGGGCTTGCTCACTGGTTCCTTGCCTTGGCATTCATGGTCTCATCCTATAGCCCCTGCCTGTTTGAAATGTTTTCTGGCAAAATCACCATCTTTCCTCCTGGAATTTGTGCATCTATCTTCTGTTACTGTCTGTCTGGGTAGACTGTCTCACACAACCACAGGACGAGCTCATAAGACATCCCTGCTCCTTGTAACCATTCTTTCCCATTGCAGACCCAAACAGCGTCATTTTTTTAAGACAAAAGCAAAAACATTATTAATACGTTGGTCTCATGAGATTTTCAGTCCAAGTCTTTCAGACGTCACTTTCTATGCAGTGTAGGCATTCTCATTTTCATTCTTCCGTTGGACAAAGTGTCACAAGGTGATTCTCAACGCTTCATTGCTGCTATTCTGCAATTTAACAGTATCCAGTACAGATTGGTTTGCAAGGGTTTTAATGGATCTGAGACTACCATAAACTTTTGGATTAAAACAAATAAGAAAGATTGAACAGTCATGGCGTATCTTTTTAAACACTTTTTTGGAACAAAACAATGAAAACACGAGTTTGCTACCTTAAATGAAACCTCCTCTAGTCCTTACAAGGCTTACTGAATTCACACACTGACACTGGAGATACGCTGCCTCAAACCTCCTGCTGTAATAGCTTTAAGTATTTTCTGCAAGATCCCATCCCCTGTGGTAGCTCTGGCAACTGCAGGCCACATTGTGTCTGAATCTGGACAGGCTTTGTTTGTGTATAGTTGGTTTTGATCAGGTTGACATGTACTAAATTTAACTCTGGTCTTTGTTCCACTATGCTTTTGGCTAAAGCTCTAGAAACAATGTCTGCAAACATAAAATGTCTAATAGTTTTGTATTTCATTGGCTAATCGTATATCTGCAGTCAAAAGAGCAATCTTTATATTCTAGGGGGATATCACCCATTTGCTCTATTTGGCAATACCAGTTAGTGGCTGATGGTCAGCTGGCCTGTCAAAGACGAACCACGAAAACTTTTCACATAGCTGTATTAAAGCCAAAACCACCTCCCTCTTTTTGACTGTACCGGTGCATAATTATTTTTTTAGCAACTAGACATACCAGGTTCCTGACCTTCAGTTCTGATTACACAGAGGTAAAAGAAGTGTTCAAAGTCAGAAAGCTTAAGTCATTTCGGTACTGTTGCAGTCCTGGGGCTTCCTATGTTTTGGTTGTTTGGGGGTTGGGGTGTGTGTGTGTGTGTGTGTGCAGAATTTGTGGATTTACAAACAAGTCTATAAGCTATCTTTACCCATCCACATTCACACACTGCTGATTCAGACAACTTCTCACATAGGAACCTCTTCTGCATCTCTTCCTAGTCCATCTAGGACAGCACAGTAGTAATTGCTACATCTTTAATGTGAGCTTTCTGCACACTTTCTTGTGTTTCTCCAAATGTGTTACTGAAATTACATGGATTTGATGCTCTACGTTGAAATTTCTTTCTCGTCTCTTTTTTTAAACTCAGCTATACGGCCTCTTCTGAAATCCACTACTCCAGACACGCAAATGCAGTTCCTCCCCTCCCGCACTTACTAGCCACGGATCTGTCCAACCCAAGCCACATGCTGAGAAACCACAGAAGAGCAGCACTCCTTCGTTCCTCCTCCCTGCCCTCGCTCTTCCATCTGCCCCCAGGCTCATCCTAACTCCCCCTCTCTTACCCTCTCCTCTTCCGCTCCCAGTCCTCCTTCAGTGCACAAACTGATTCACAACCTGAACATCTTAGCTTCAAGCCATACACCACCTTTTGCCTTCTCCATGGGGCCCTTTCCAGTACACAAGTTCTGCTGACCATAAGTCAGACTAACTCCAGCACATTATTTATCGCCTTTCCTCCCAGCTGAGTACATATCCAAATATAGTGACAGCGATGCTGAGACTCAAAAGAGATTTTTCTAGCATATGAACACAGGCGAGACTGCTGCAATGACCACGCATCCAGTCAATAAATAGTTCTGGCAGGCCAAATTGTCCCCCTGGGCTGTCCATTGGCCATCACTGCTCTGTGCTATCAAAACCATGCTGTAATTTTCAACAGAGCATCTCTGGTGTTGAACTGAACTCAAATGATAATCTGAGAAAACTGTCTCTTTCAAAAAGATTAAAATGCAAATAAAAATATTATTATGCTTTTTATGGGCTCTTGTTATGGCCCTCCTGTCCTCACGAGGAGGCAGAGCTGCTGGATTAAACAAAATAAAATATTTAACACACATTTCTGCTGGACTCCAGCTCTATGATCCACATGGTTTGTGGCCGCAGGTCTCTTCTCCCGTAGTATTTTGTATCCTTCCTCACGCACAGCAGCAGAGCTGTATCCATCGTTTTTACCACAAACCGAGTGGCTTGCTTTGATGGACAAATTGTACTGCTTTAAAAAGCATTTTGCTTCTGAGGCTCTTCCATCAGATTGCTATCTGAATCTGATCTCTTATCACAGAAACAATAAAAAACCCTTCAGAATTCAAAAAAATGGTTCTTGAAACTTTGTTTAGTCACAGGGGTTTCTGTGATTTCGACCACTTCAAGCACCTTCTCTCTTAGAAGGTAAAAACGCATCTCTCCCCTGTACTGCAAATCTTACTGGAATAAAGCACTGTTCCAATTTCTTTGATTCAATTTCACAGGTACCTTTTTCTTTCCAAGTTAAAAGAAAACTGTTAAGTGTCTCAAGTGTGTCAAAACCAGCTATTACCGTCCAACAGTATTCCTTTTTGTTGTGCTCAGTCCATTCCTGTTTAAACTTTCCTGTACACCTAGCAAATTTCAGCTCCAGTGCACATTTTACATCCTCCGTTCTCCCACTGAGGATATCTTCTATTTTCTTTTTATGCCTCGTACCACATGGTATTCAGTGATCATATGGGATTTTTGAAAAACCGTGTGTGCGCATATGTGTTGGGTTTTTTTAATTGTATGTTGTGTTCCAAGATAACAACATAACCTTCACAAACCTCTCCATGTACTTTGTCTCAAAAATTCAGCTTTTTGAGATAAAAAATTACAAAATTTTTTGTAATTTTGTAATTACAGCTTGCTGGTGAGAGCATGATGACCTGGCGCAATTAAGTTCTTTCCTGAACTAAGTATTTTAGAGCTCGCACATTGCTACCAAGAAAGGCTGTGGAGGAAGGACTGACTATGTAACATAACATTGACAGGACTGATTTGTAATGAAAAACTACGATATTGGTGAGGAAAGCAGTCTCAAGCAACTCAATTGAAATGACACTGACACTGGAATATCAAACCACCATGAAGAAAATGAGAAGGAAAAAAAAAGGGACACTCCCTTGTACTTTCTGATCTCAGTTTCCACTCACACTCCAATGTTGTGATTTTTACATGAAGTCATAATTTGAGATCACATTTATGGTGGTGTGCCAGAACCTTTGTGCTCCTGCCCGCTTTGGGATAAAAGAGCTGGAAGCCTGACAGTGATCAAGCTGCTGAAGTTTTACCTGGCAGCCACTACGGAACCCAAGGGACCGAGTTGCCCAAATCATTCTGAATTTGAGAAAGGCCGTTAGGTCTTTGAAACCAGTTATACAGAAGTGGCATGAGCATACTTCAAAGGCACTAGGCGCAGTATATTCATGAAGTTTCAGCAAAAAGCACAACCAAGAAGGAATGTTAGGGCAGCCAGGAGCCAGGAAGGCAGCCTTTGATGGGGCTATGAGAACAGAGACCAGGGGAAACCAAAGCAAAGCCAAAATACGAAGATTCTTAAGGAGCTAAACTTTTCCTGGATCAACTAAAGAAAAAAGATGCCAAATACTATCCTGAGGGAGAAACAAACCCCTGATTAGACATATGGACAACTATTGTAAATAAAATGTAGAAGAGTAGAGAAAGTCTACTTTTTTACCTAAAAAGAACAGCTCAAAAAGGCTTCAAAGAACGACACAAAAATGAAGTTTTCTGTTTAAGCGAATTCTTAAGATAGTGCTATGTAATCCTAAGAACAAGCGATTCATGCCTGTTTTTCCACAGAAAAAAAAAAATCCAGAATCAAAATAATTCTAAAGCAACTTGACATTTACAGCTCACATATAATACAATATTCTAGTACCAGAGAAGTCTGTGCAAAAACTGTGCAAGCTAAAGAGCCGTCTTCTGTTAGGCCCATACTTTCAAAAACAAAGGTTCCCTGCTTCCACTGCTTCCAAAATATAAAAATAAGGCCTGTGCTTTTTTAAGGGGATGCCTCTAATCCAAGCTCATTTTAAAAGCCATCTGGGTCCTCATTTTCATTGGGTTCTCTGTTCAACTCTCCTATTTTTGAGGCTACAAGGGAAAATTATACCTTAAAAGACACATTACACCTCTTCCACAATTTAAAACAGAGATTTTAGAAGAAAAGTTACCTAGTGTCCACCAACATATACAAAGATGAAGGAAATAATTAACAATTAAAAGTCCCAGTAACTGAAGTGCTGACCATGTTTAGCAGCAAAACAAAACCATCAATGGCGCAAGCCAAACTTCTTTGCTAGCCAGATGACATAGGTGGAATTCATAGAGCCAAATTCTCTTATACCCATATATGTATTTATATTTAAGTGTTACATATTTCCTATATATTTTCTAACGGAGGGAGTATGGTTTTCTTTGATCAGTAATAAGGGTTGGTCTCAACTAGGATGCATTCATACCTCAGGTGAAGGCTTCACAATGATGCTTATGAAGCATTGTTTATGTGTTTGCAAAAATATTCCAGCCAGAATCATCTGTCACTGAGGAATGCAAATGTCTCGGGATGCTCCAGAACACCACTCTGTTGTTATCCTTGCCCTACAGCTCTTTTCTTATTATTAGATTGTAAAACTTTGTTCACTGAAACAAAATATTTTTGTTCAACAGTGGATTTCCATTACCACATATACAGTCTTTCTGAGAAAGCACACAGCTACCAAATTACGCCTTTAAACAGTTCTTTTAATTCCTCTCAGCATCTATTGGGCAGAGAAAATAATTTTGTTTGTATTTTCTAACTACTGCGCTGGCTATGACACCATCATTCCCCAACAGTATTTCAGTCAAAAGGCTTCACAGAGAGAGGCATATGGGAACTGTTCCTCCAAATTTTTTCCTTTTTAAAGTAGCCGCTCTTAAAACAATTCTGCTCTTAGCTAAACACTTCAATTTTTGCACTGTCCATACCAATTACAAATATGAAGGAAAAAGTGTAATTTTAAAGCCATTTTCTCTAAGAATGCATCACAAACTCAATGCCGCAGCATCACGCTGAGCATGGTCAAACTGAGAAATCACTGCTGCTATTTTCTCGAGGTTTTTAATTCAACTTCCATAGCACCTGCAACAGAGCTATGCAGGCTACACGCCTCAGAAAACCTGCATACACAGGACCGCTTATGTTAGTAAAATTTAACACAGACAACTCTTTTTAAACACAAGCTCTTGCTGCTTATAGAGCCTGGCACAAATCATTCCTTCCAGTAAGATGCTATCAACAACAAAGCAGATAGCGTCATCTGAACCATAAAACTTAATGGACCATAAAACTAAATACATCATAGCCTCACGGGAGGCAGCTATCGTTATTATTGCTGTGCAAGTTCATACTCTTTAAAGAGAATTCAAAAGCAGACTGGGTTATTTCTTATTTTTTAAGACTGAAAAAAATTTTGGCTTTTATTTTTCCCCTCACAAAACCATTTCATTTCAACATGTTTTGGTTTGAATACCACAAAATTAAATGGTTTTTGTGTGTGCTTTTACTCCCGCATTTCCCTACTTTTACTCTTTATTATACTGCAGTTTTTTTTCACTGAAGCAAATACACAAAAAACTTTCCAAATCAGGAAAGAGGAAGTCTGAGGATTTTTTAGCTTTTGATTTTTGCACTCAGTTGGGTTGAAAAAAGCAAGGATTTTTATTTCATTCAAACATTTTGCACCAATTTCTGCTTTAATAATAATTACAGTAAAAACACAAACAGATGACAAATCAATTTATCATTTTAATAAAATGTTTTACTTGAAATGGAAAATGCAATTCTCAACAAATTCAACATTTGGAATTAATATGGCATTGTATGAATTTAGAAAAAGTTCAAAATACATGTCAGTTCTTGTACTGACATCAAGGTCTGACTAATAAAAAACAAACCAATTAACCACAATGGCTGAAGTCTGTGACTTTTAAGTTCTTTTCTTGATCATTAGTGTTTGCAAATGCCTGGAATAAGAGCTGCTGGATGCCATGTGCCATTACAGAATTGGAGCTGGGGAAAACCACCAACTTGTCGGTTGTGTTTTCCTGGTCTAAGCAAAACAGATTTAAAGAGATACTACTCACTTTCAGGGGATAATTTAAATAGCATTGATTTTCTTTATGCACTATACTTCCCTTTTTTACAATTATGCACTAGTCCACAGTTAAAAGGATGCAGGAAACCCTGAAGAGGAAAAACTATAGATTTGCCTGGGAATTTCAATTACTTAAGGAGAGAAACAATGAGGAAGGCCAAAATCTCTCTCACTCAATATTGACAAAGTCTGAGAAGTAGGATTCCACTGTTACAATTTTACAATTTGTATAGATTTTTAGATAGAAGCTGGAAGGAAAAGCTTAGTATTTCAGGCAGGAGAAAAATTATAAAACAAACAAATACTTATGAAACAATCTGGCTTAGTCTGATGTTATGGAACAGGAAATAAGATTAAAACTCTGTTAAAAACACGGAATGTCGGTACTTCACTCTAGAAGATGCTGGCTTCCAAGACGCCACAGAAGACATCAGCCTTGACCAAAGCTAACAAAGCACTGACTTCACTAACGGTTCACTACAGCGGGATTGCACGTTGAAAAGTGCTACAGGAAACGAGAGACTGACATGAATGCACTAGTGCTGCTGCTGCTGCTGGCAACGAGATCAAGAGCACTAATATTGTCCATTCGGTCAGCTATTTTGCAACATTCTAGGAATATGTTTATTCCTCTGACTCTTTTAGCTTTGCTGCAAGTTTTCATCAGAGCTTTCCAGAAAAACAAGTGATACTGAATTACCGTACAGTGAAAAGGAAAATTACAATTTAGTGAATTTAACTGTGGCTTCTAGCACCGTTGCAAGCTATTAGATGTGTTACTATAAAAAAAAGAGACATGTTCACAGAAAAAGAGGACCCAATTCCAAATTCAGATGTTCTGACTTTGTAAGGGTATCATTCCTTTTTCACTAACCAAGTCAGTCTTGATCTACACTATCATTAGTGAAACAAAATTCTACTCTTTTAAAGGCCAGTGACAGATTTTAAATAAAAAATAAATTAAAAAAAAAAATCAAGTTTGACAGCAGTCTCCAAATATATTCCATTTTCCTCCCATAAGAATGAAAAATACAGTATTCAACACATGGAAAACTAGAGCGTCTGTGTATCTTCGATAAAGTAACTCCAGAAAGTCACAGATATTGGTAAGCCAAGACTTGTATTCTTCAAAGCAAGGATCTAAATTAAATTTTCCCAAAGGAAAGGAGCATTTCTAATAAAGACATTTGCAACTGATATACCTAATAAAAGCTTTTATATAATGATATTTTTCTAAAATAACAGAAGAAAGTGCCCCCTGAACAGTTTTATCTACCCATTTCTAAGTCAATCATTCAGAATCCTGGATTTCCTGAGCTACTACTTATCTATTCCAGATTACATACGTGGACTCAAATGAGAATCATCTTAGTTTGGAAAATCCCCATGGAAGAAGGAGCATTTGTTTCTCGTGTTTGGGGCTTTTAAGTGTATGCTTACATAAACAGTCATGGAATACACTCAGGAAACTCATGAGTGATTTTTTTGTTGTTGTTACGAATTCAGTGTTGAACTAAATGGACTCCAAATAATGGTAAAATTGTTAGCATCACTTGGAAAAGAATTAGGCCAATAACAAATGTTTTTGACAGTTCCATTCCCATTATGCAAGTCTAAGTAATATTTTGTTTAATTCAAAACAGATGACTTACTGATCGCTCCTTTCTTCAGGTTTCAGATAGCATCTCTCTGACATACTGCCACCAACAATGAAAAATACACACCAAAAAGTAAAGTCATTTGGTATTTTACCATACGCCTTTGAAGATTAGTGCCCTGTTCTCTGGTAGTGCACAGATATACAGACAGAATAGTCATTCCTTTAGGAGACTTACAATCTGGGTTCACACCAAAATGCAACCCATTAGCACATGGCTATACAAGACATACACAGAGTGAATATCATAGGCAACAATTTTATCTTCACTATTGACTTTTGGCATACCTCTGTATGCAACTGAGACACTTTCTCTCTTCTGTACGCTTACAACCCATTTCTACCATCTGACAAAGTCTTTTTGTAGATTGACCTGTTATAAAACAATCTTATCTTGAAGGAAAACATGATCCCACCAAAGTCAACAACAAAAGTCACTGTGCCACTGTTGAAGCAATCTCATTCGTTTCTCAGAGCATGGCCTCCGGTTCGGTCTTTCTTGCAGCTGTCTCCTCTCTACACAGACATCTCTTTTGTTCATACTTAGAGCATAGCAGATGTCCTATCCTTTAACTGCGTGCTATTTTCTTCCTCCTGTTATTTATGAGAAATGCTGTAATACTTTCTGCTAAAAGAAAAACTCAAAACCCCAAAATCTCACAGCACAGATCTGGAATTTAGAAGTACTGATCAGTACTTTTTCATTGCTAGCTGTTACATCTACTTACTTACCGGCACCACCGACATTTTGCCTCTGACTGAATTTGACACATTACAGAAACTTCTGCAACTATCAGCATCTTTACCAGTGAAACCCATGAACTTACTTTTGGAGTCAACACTGGAATACCAACTCAGAACCAAAACAGAGCAAGTCTTGGAAACCATACACAAGCTAAGTGTAAGATGGACTGGATTTGAAGATGGTACTACTTCTGTGTCACTGCTGTGGGACTGAGATACGTCATTTTCATGTCGTTACAAGCCTCCTATAACAAAACAGTTAACTAGAAAATCACACTAACATGATAAATAACTTACTTCTAACACTTCCTCCTGGTGAACTCTGTAACACTTCTGCTGTTTAACACAAACATTTAGCAACATTCCAGAAGCATGGAATGACATATTTCAGGAATAAAAATAGTTGTAAAAAAATGAAGCAATTTATAAAACAGATTCATTCATAGCTCAACCCTGGTTGGAGCCCAGAGTTTCTATCAAAGAAAAAGAATATCTGCGTGTAAAGCAGTACTGTTTTTCGCTTCCAGACCAGTCAGGAACTGATAGCTTGAGCTGAATAATTGATGGAGCCAGTAAACAACAATTAATCCCAGCAGACTGGATCAAATACAATGAAGCAAGTTTATAATTTAAAGTATTTATTCCACAAAGAAGAATTTTGATCACAGAACACTAAAGAAATGGCTAAGGCAAGCTACAGTGGATGATTTTCCACACATACTTTCCAAATGTTACTCACAGTAGTACAGAGACGCACTTTGAATAAAATGAACGTATCTCAGCTAATTAAAATAGCATCTGAGATCAGAACTGAAAACTGTGCTGTTGACGTGGGATTTCAATGTCTAAAACAAGCAATAAAGTGGTCATCTTGTAGTTTTTTCAATGTATGTGCTTGAAATAGAAACATATTAACTATTAAAAAAACACTGAACTATACGGCATCCTACACGGTTTGTTCCAAGTCAGCATACAAATCACAACATTGTGCTCTTTGATCATCCTTCTTTGAACGTCTCCAACTCTGGAGACATTCAAAATCCGCCTGGACACCATCCTGTGCAACCCGCTCTAGGTGAACCTGCTCTGGCAGGTGGGTTGAACTAGATGATCTCCAGAGGTCCCTTCCAACCCCGGTGATTCTGTGATTCTTCAATTTATTAGATATTAGCTCAGCTAGTTTGAAATATTTTAAGGATTCTGGAAAATTGGACTGAAAATATATTTGAACTATGGAAAGGATTAAATACATACACAAGAGACATAATAGTCAATCAGCTGGAGTACTGTGTCCATGGCTCCCCAGTCCAAGAAGGACAGGGAACTACTGGAGAGAGTCCAGCGGAGGGCTGCAAAGATGATCAAGGGACTGGAGCACCTCTCTTATGAGGAAAGGCTGAGAGACCTGGGTCTGTTTAGTCTGGAGAAGAGAAAACTGAGAGGGCACCTCACCAATGCTTATCAATATCTAAAGGGCGGGTGTCGAGAGGATGGGGCCAGACTCTTTTCAGTGGTGCCCAGCAACAGGACAAGGGGCACAAACTGGAACACAGGAAATTCCATCTCAACATGAGGAAAAACTTCTTTCCTTTGAGGGTGGCAGAGCACTGGAACAGGCTGCCCAGAGAGGTGGTGGAGTCTCCAACTCTGGAGACATTCAGAAGCCAACTGGATGTGTTCCTGTCCAACCTGCTCTTGGTGAATCTGCTTTGCCAGGGGGGTTGGACTAGATGGTCCCTTCCAACCCCGACCATTCTGTGATTCTGTGAACTGGTCAAATCTCACTAGGTGTAACATTACCTTGTTAAAACCCTGAAAACTCTGTGTAAATCACAGATTTTCTTCTAAAAAGATAAGCTCATTCTTCATTTGCAATCAAGCCACAGTGGTTTAATTTATAAAAGGGATAGCTCTTGTGACCAAACTGGGCAAAAAGCAATTGTTTTAACGGAGAGGAGACAAAAACAGGGAGCCATTTCCCATGTCCACATAATTAAATCAGTCACAAAAGATTTCCGAAGTCATGACCACCATTTGTGAAATACCACAAAATCCCATTGATCGTTTAACCTAGGCAGACAATATGGAAATCTGGAAACCAATTTAAGTCATCAAGATTTACCGTTGCGCTTAACATAGTGGAAAGATTAATTATGTTAATGGCCTGAACTCTACACTTGCCATTTAATAACCTGACAACACATACACATGCACACACTTATTTTGTTTTTCATTAGGATGAAATGAGATCTCTCCATGTTGAACAGCTAAGCAATCGTCAGGGTCTGCCAGCAGCAAGCAAGTAGTTGGTATCCAGCCAAGAATATTAGCATTATAATGTATCCAGTATCAACCCATCATGGGCACTGACAGTCCAATTGTCTCAACCATTCCCAAAATCCTTCTTGGTTTGGAATTTGGAATGTGGGACAGTGATTTCTGAACACACACATGATCCCAGAGACATCCCTAATATTTAAAATACGTGAGCGTATTAGAGCATACAAAGTGGAACAGTGATGGCATAACGGCAAACCTGCAGCATAAAGACAGGGTTCATATCACATGATGAGAAAAATCATAAATGAAGAGCACTAAAAAAAATAAACAAAACAAAAAAGAAATGATTTCTCTAGATTAGCACAGCAAGATAGCTTTGTGGTGACTGCTATTCTACAAGCAGAGATTTTTATTACCAAAATCTCTAATAAGAGACAGCTTAGACCTATGCCTTCTATGAAGGTGGAGAAAATTATTTTTCCTTATATTTAAAAGATTATCATTTCATATCTCATCTCTTCTTATTAAGTTTACAGCAATATTAAAACAAGATTTTGGTGAATAAAGAACATAATATACTCCAAAATAGAGAACATATTCTTTGGAGCATTATAAATGCTCCTGTCTGCTTCAATGGAATTTTAATGGAACAACCCACCCTCTTAGGAGAAAAATAAAAAAAGATGACAAAGTATTATCCTTTTCCAAAACCTTCATTAAACAGCCTTGCTTTACAGCCACACAGATCACTCTATGGACTCTGTCGCTCAGGGACTGTATCAAAATACGTATAAGAGATTAACAAATCACCTTTACTAATTCTTTCACCAGTCAGAACATTTTTACAAATGGAAACAAGTAATTTGGAAAAAAAAAAATCCTAATACATATCAGTATTAAAATAATGGCTGATTTTAACCTATCTCTGTACATTGCACTACTTTTGATCAGCAAGCCAAAGAAAAACAACTCATTTGTGATGTGAGAAGGGTAACAGTGCAAGGCTCCGCAGGTCACTGAGAGAGGCATTCTATCGGATACTGGGACTTCTGAACAGAAGACAAAAATAGTTGTGTGACATAATGTCTAAATCTTGAGAAGTGCTAGGGAAAAAACTATGTTTAAAACACAGACATTATATTATGTGCTTACAGCCAAGTATCTGCTGGAATTTACCGTTTGCTCCCAAAACAAATCTTTACCTGCGTCACTGAAATGAAGCATGAAAGCAGGGTCAAATTTGAATCTGTTATTAATGGGAAGCTATTTCTTTATTGTTACACTTTGCCAAACGCTGAAGTGACAAAAAAATGCCATAGATGTGAGATTTAGCTGCCAGAGACTTTGTTTACTTTGCCTTCAGCAAAGATTTATTTTGCTTTTAGCATATAAAGGTAGGCTGGGTCCCAAACTAGAAAAGACAAAAAACCACAAGACAAAACTACTGTGTGGCTGTTGATGTATGGTAATTAATGGTAATTAGTAGATGGGGAAAAACTTCTTAAACAAGTTGACTTGAAAGGCAACTGCAAACTTTCTTACATGTTATCTCTTTGGTGCTATACTAAGATCCTGGATGAGACAAAGTGTTATCACAATAAAATTAAAGGCATCACAATTACAGCTGCCCACAAGACACAATCAAGGACTTCACATAAAGAAGCAGAGCAAATGCCAGCAAGTAACAATCATGAAGTGGCTGATGAGGAATGCAAAATGAAGTTGAGCATTTTTCAAGAAGGGCTACAGACTGAAGATGCTTGTCCTGTTACAGAACGAGAGAGCCATTTTTGTTTTACAAGTCTCAGACCAGTACTACGGACCCGACGAGAGCTAGTGAACTTTAGTGGAGACAGAGAGCAGAAGGCAGGCGTGCCCATGATTTCCTAAACTCACATTTTAAACCAGGTGCTGAACTGCAGATTAACAAAAACAATTAATGACCTTTGATAGACTACAACATATAAGTATCTACACACCAAACCTTAAGTACGCTAAAACGACTTAACATTTGCTTTATCTCCAAAGCAGCAATTCCTTTCTTTCGCTCCTGATAAACTTAGTTAAGCCTGTTTCTTTCTTCTTTGTTTCCTTCCTTTCCCACATACGAAATCTATTTGGACACATTTATCTGAAAAGCACCATAAAGCGCTCTTTCCACCCTCTATTACATTTACATGAAAACTTCACTACACGTTAGATCAGTTCATTTGTGCATTAAGTGCACAAATGTATAATAGTTACTGCTTGTGCCATCCCACACTGACACAGAGATGCTGCCTTTTATTTCATCATCATATAAAGGCTGCTTTAAAGGTGAGAGAAGAAAATGCAAAAGTATTTGCTAATTTTGCACAGTCTTTTCAACAGTCCCTACTCGAGGTTGATTAGAAGAAAACAAGTTAACCCAGCATTCAGGATCAGCAACCGGCCAATGAAAGATTCTTTTCAATAGCTGGAGATAACACAAAGAAAGTAAATTCATCTCAGCTATTATTTTTTTCTCAGCAGCGTGGCATTTAGATAGCTAATTTTAGTTGAGTATTGAAAAGGCTGGGAAATGGTGCCACTACTACTTGATACAACCGAACAAAACCCCCTAAAAAGCAGAGTTGCACATTTTCTGCATACACCAGGGCAAAGACTCATTTTGTCTTGTCTGTTCTTTCACCGATTTCATGTAAACTTAAATAACATACGGAAAAGAGGCAGAGGCTCTAGAAGTCCCTGCTAAGCGCTCTGAAAACAGGGAAATATTTATCCATCGTGATGAATGAAATAACATTGAATTTCAAGACGACGAAACTACTTCAAGGGAGTGCCAATGTATACCTGCTACATCTTGGAATAGAAAATGTAGTTATAAACATGCCTTAGAGTGGAAAATGTTGAAGTACTGATGGCAGTCAGGTGTAACAATTACTACATTTGAGAATGAGCCATGCTGCTGGGAAAAAAGTTTTTCCTCTTGACCCAGTTCAGGGTACTGTTCTTGGTGATGTATCAGACATGGACATAGCGGGTTTTCTCCATAAAATAAAGCAATATTTTCTGGCACAAAATAGTGCAGAAAGAAAACTAAGTGCAGCCAGTTTGTAAATGAAACTTATGACCCAATAACGTCTGCACGGATCTGATACCACTGACTCTCTGGTACAAAAGCATTTTTTTACTGCCTTCCCAGCAGCATGCACCATAAATGAGTAAGAAGACAGAGACAGCACAATGGAAAGAAAAACAACTTAAATCTCAAAAAGGTGAAGGAGAAGACTTGTATAAATAGCAGCAACTAGGTACCCTTTTTTGTACAGTGCTCAAAATTTGCCAGGGTCATCAATCCCACCCCTTTTAAACAAATCTTAGTTTAAGAAAAGAGTTCCAGTACATATTTAAGCAATAAAAAAAAGTGACAAAAATTACCGGATGTGGTCGGGTTAATGCTGTGAAACTCTCACCAAAAAAATTCCAAAAGACTCCTGCCTTTTTTCTTTATGTTAAAGCTAAAAAAAACCCAAACCACTATTAATCAGTTGTTAAGTAACAGAATTAAAAAATGTGCTAGCAAAATATTGATATTTTCCATTCTTTAAAGAAAACAAAGAAAATATTTTACACATTTTGGAATTTAAAACGGTAAGAATAAAAATTGAAGCTACTTTCCAATCATGGTGGCTTTCAGTATCTGCTACATCTTTCTCTACTGATTAGTGAACTTAGACACCCAAGAACTCATTTCTGAAATTTTACACATTTAACGGGGACAGAAGTACAATTAGACACAAAGAACCAGTACATACTCTCACTGTTATAAAAACGTGCGTTCACTGTCAGGCTCTCCAAGACAGCTGAAAGGCAGAAGGATTCCCCAACTCAGTGGCACAGACGTGGAAAGAAATGGTCCTGTCACCGTAACTGCATTAGAATTTAAGTCTTAATGAAACAATACAGAATCCTTGGAGTTGCAACACAGGTGTTTTTCAAAAGCGTTAACTCATAGAGCAAGGCCTGCTGACTTTCAGTGAGCTTTTGAATCACTCATCATTTTCCCCTAAACTGGATAAATTATGTTATGTAGTAAAAAACATGGCATCTTCAATGAGATATCAGAATTAGTTTTGCATTCTGCAACTACAGAGACTGTATCCTCCCATCAATACCTCTTAAACAGCGGTTCCCCTTCTGTGGTTTTTTTCCTGTTTTGTTACGTCTTAGTGACTGCCATTGAAGGACTGTATTTTCCCCAAGTACTGTCCCTTCATATTGGTGTAGAAGAATTCTGTTGTTGTATCGTCAAATATAATAACTTGGAGTAAACAATTTGCACAGATTTGTTTCAAGAAACTTATACAGAAGGATGACAACAAGGGCTACTGGAGATCAGCTGCCATCCTACTGGACAGCATCCTACCCTGCTTTACAATTACAAAAAGGTGCAAACCTTCTGCAAACACATTTTAAATTCTGCAGTTAAACTACACCTAACATAGTTTATTACAGCTATATTTTTAGTTACCCATACCTAATAACACAAATGTTACTGTTTTTCTTATAATATTAATTTTTTTAGATATATTTTCTACGTTACTGATCACCTAAGTAGTAGGGTTTTTTTCCCCCAAGCTTTTTTTTTTTTTTATCAGCACATTTCTAAGTTTTAATACACTTAACTGCTTTAAAATTAAGTCTCAATTTTAATTTGCTAAATTACTACTTTATCTAGCAAACTAAGTTTTCAGAACTAAGAAGTATGGTGGGTGTTTTCGATGATCTACTTTGAGGAACAGTCAAAGTGGAGAACACCTCTTCTATGGAATGCCAAATTAAAGAGTGTATGTGCACGGTATCTTGAAGCAACCAAAAAAAAAGAAAAAGAAAGAAAAATCTCATAAATAAAATGCTCGCACCTAAGTATTCTAAGCAATCTTACTTTATTCATTAATACATTGTGCTTCTACATGAAATCTGCATAAAGTACATTTTGTTTCAAAACTATTCTCTTCATTTTTGCTCCTAAAAATAGAGCAGACCTGCATGACTTCAGTACAACGTATTATTGAAGAAGTAACAGCTAAAAATAAAATATTTTTTTTTCAAAACCGTATGAGCAATTTTTATGTTCCAGCTGAACTATATTGGGTTTTTAATTTTCTTGTTTTTCTTCTAACAATCCTGTTTGTTTCCCCGTGCATATTATTCAAAGCAGATGTGCTGAAACAAGAAAAAGCCTTTTCAATCCGCGACAGCCGCTGACGCAGAAGTTAAGGTCTTCTTCCCTTCTCTCGTTTGCACACAAGCACACACGCGTGCCCACACAGACCCTATGTCAGCAATGCATGCAGAAAGACTCACGCTGTGAATGTGTCTCTGTCCCCACGGTACGACAGTTTACAAGGTTGATGTCGGAGCAGCACATTTCTTGCACTTCAAATTTCCTCCTCATTTCTTCAAGCTTTCGCCGAGAAAGTAACTGACAATCATCTTAATACTACTGCCCTCTACTGCTTAAAAATTGGGGACAGGAAAAGAACTCCTACATTGCATTCATTCTTGACTGAGGAATTTCAATAAAGAATTTTAGTATTTTTAAATCTAGAACTTCGTAACTAGATGCATCATATGAAAATTAAGAACTGCGGAAGATGGTTCTTTCCTCTGTTTTGGATACTATATTATTATTATTATTGAAGTTGTTAATATTGATAGAAACTGCAGTATCTATTCCAAAGGCTTAGTAAAGGCAATTAAAATACATATTCAGAAAATATATTGCACGGCTTCTTTCCCAATAAAGTAACAGCTGCAAAATGCGTAAGAGTGTGCAGAATCTGAGTTAATACATCAACAAATTTTTGTTTGTGTAACTGAGAATCATGCTTGAGTTATGGTTTAAATTGGATCACAAAATTGCCATGCCCTCACTTAAAAGCAAGGTGTGAGTATCTCAATAATGAGCAGAGGGGTAAAACAAAGACAGAAAAACTGATGTTGAAAGAGTTGGTTTAAGACTGTCCCACAGGCTTCTTCCATAAACAAACCTATTTTCACTTTAGTTTGATCCAGTCAAAAAGAAGATTCACAGGATATTATGTGGAATTACTAGAATAGTTTTTTTTTCCCCCGAACATTTGGAACCATTTCTCCCCCTTTTCCATTCCTCTAAGATTTAACAGCTTGCCCTTCACTTCGGACTACAGCAGAGTACAGAAACAGGACAGATGTTTCAAAGGTAGGCGATGAGGTCATATCTCCTTCTGAGCTGTATTACAGGGTGTACTGTGTGTATTGAAAACAGACCTGAACAAGACATCAGATTCATACTTCTCCTGAGGACATTAAGGACAAACTCTCACTGATCTATTTCTCATGCACGTCTATATTCTAACCTTTCAGGCCCAACAGCAGCTAACTGCTACTTCACAGCACTGAAGTCTGCCATATTTTCTCCATCACTACGGCAGTTTTCCAAGAATATCTTTTCTGATCACAGATCCGTATACTCTCATACAATCATTATATGTATAAGAATGCTCTTCTAAAGCTCACTTAGCGAGCTACCTCCACAGCCCTGTATCTGAACTCTCCTAGACCTCAGGGCTGCCACAAAGCCCAAAGCAGAAAGGTCAGAGTAAAAGTTCAGAAAAAGATAATGCAATCACTGCTCCATGCAAATACCTCACTGAGCTGCAGAAAAATGAATTATTAAAGTGATCCCCTCTCTTTCTACGTATACGTAACTCAACATTTGTGGACGGGTCTCTCCCCACCACTTAGGTTACAAGCTTACCTGGAAGACACTGTGTCTACAACTATATGAGATGCCAAGTTTCTTTTTGAAAATTGTAATGTAGCAGAAGCAAGTCTGCATGTTTATTTCATATGCACACAATAAGAAGACTGATACTACAAAAGCAATTTACGCTGGCTAGCTTTCTTCTGCTAAACCTATCATACACGCTGTTTGTTCTGGATTCTCCTGCCTCTTCTAACTTACCTACAGATACTGATAGTAAGTGAACGAAATGCTGCTAACTCTTATTAAGTTTTTGTTCATTGAGCAGAACAAACTGCCAGCTCTCCAGGAATACATAAAATCATATTTTAGATTTTAAAGTGCATTAACTTTTTAATTTAAGAAATAAGGATATTAGTTGAAGACCATTTGCCTGGTGTCATTTTCATTAATTTCTAAATTGGAGAAACACTGGCTGTGAGGATGTACAAAATGGAATGTCTAAAATGCAGAATCAAGGAACATCAAACTACTGAATTTGTCCTGTTCAACCTCTTTGTACCCCATGTATATTTCTGAACACTGTGGCACTATGTCAGCATGTCTCATGCAGGACACACATTGAACACCTCCCAGGACGCAGAACGCTGAAGCTCAAAGGAAGAAAAGACGGTGCTAGGAAGAAAGGAGGGCAGGTAATCAGAGGAAAGAAAGAGACAAATTAGAAAACTTCCGGTAATTCCTAAGTATAAAATGCGAAGTCCAAAAAAATTCCCACTGGTCCACGGCTTCATGTGTTAGTTAAGATGAAGTCTAATTATTTTTGCAGTTTGGTATTTTTATTAAACGTGCACTGAAATATGAAACTTTCAGCTAATAGAACACATGTGTAGGTAGAAAGCGTTCTTTTTGGCATGATTTCATTAGTTCCATGAACAATGATGCCAGAAAAACAAGATCTAAATTCAGTGCAACTACCAGGACAGACAATTCAAGAGGGGGGGAAAAAAAGTTAAAATCAACAACTGACAGCATGATGCAGAGAAGCTAGTATTTATTACTAGTATTATGAGGCTTAAAACGTATCTATCACCTTGCAAATTTTACTGATAAAATTTCATAGTAGATTTATGCCATTTTTTGCTTTAGTTCATATGAAGTTAACAACTCCATGCTTTGCGGTCCCAGCTTCTTGTAAAGCTTTCGCTTGTGATTCTGGGTGAAAGCGTGCATCAGGTGGCAGTACTAAGCCTCATCTGAATAGACAGAATACCAAACATCTCATAAGTGTACAATAACACTTGGAAAACAGCAGCATGAGATGAATTTTCAAAGGGAATTTTAGTAGTCAAGCTAAGACCTAGTACCATTAGTAAGTACATATTAATCAGCTAAGAATATTCAATAACCGAAGCCTTGGAAGTACCACATTATTCAGCTTCCTTATCAATATTCTTCATTGTCCCTCAGCAGCATGCATTAAAGTTCAAACCATGGAAGAAAAAGCCGCTCTCCTGAAAAGTAATGGACAGGTGGGAAAACTACAGAAGCCTCTTTGATCACAGGTCATGTACAGATGATTGCAAGCTACTGGATTGTTATGACTTATATTACCACTGAACCATATTGTATGACAGGTTTTTGTGCTCTTATCCCACTACAAGTGCCAAGGAAAATGTATTAGTTTCAACTTCCATTCTTAAACCACAAACACAGTTTAGTTTTAACTCATTTTCCTTTGCAGTTTTTATGAGCTAATAGCTCAAAAAAATGGTCGCTTAACACAGATCAGCCGATGGGCAGAAGCCAGTCGAGCCACAGACCTCCCCTCTACCCCCCTCGCATCTCACAGAGCTGTGGCAAGGAATCATGTGAGTGCTACTCATCCACTGCAGTGCAAAACAGGCCCCGCACGGCTTCAGCTGCGGACGACTGTTTCAATACCTAATGCAGAACAGAGACAAAAATCCCCTAATATTTGCTTGCTCCTATTTTTTGGTCCACTGGAAAACAGTTAAGCAGCAAATCCTTTTGGAGGAGCTTGAGGGTTCCTGTGAATTTGCACAGATGTCAGCTGAAGTGTGACAACGCCGAGACAGCAGTTACTCTTTCATACCAAAATGCAGTTGAGTGCATGAAGAAAAAAACCCCAGAATTTCACCATTTGTTTTCAACGAAACTTTAGAAGCAGGGCCCAGAGTACAGTTAGTTTANNTAAAAGACGGGGCCCAAGTAAAACTTATTAAAAAAAAAAAAAAAAAAAAAACTGGATGCTACACCGATTTCCTACATACACATGTACAGCCACAACCACTTAAGACAGAACCACGATTATCCCAAATATGCTACGCTATGTAATACTACAGATGCCTTTACACAGATAAGCTGATGTTGATTTCAACAAAAGAATTAACTCATGCTTTTCTTCCCTATCTTGGGCACGCTCTCACACACTTCAAACATCCATCACGTATCCATATACATACACAGACGTATATACACACACAGACACGTGTATACACACATTTACAAACACACACTTTTACAACACCTTTCTTCCAGTGTAGCCTTATTCTGCATGTACTACCGCAGCTGCTCAGACGATCAGCAAGTCTCCGCTTATGGGCGTTTAGAGTTTGGCAGTTTTTTTTACTACTCTAGAGTTTACAGTTTTTCACTCCATGACTATTTTAGCATAAGACATGGCTGAATGCTACTGTTGTATGAAAGGACTCACCTCTCCCTGCCTAACATAGGCGGTTTCAGGAAAATACAGTCATCCAAGCATTTCCCTTAAAAACAGCATGAACTCGTAACAACATTTTAAACTACGTTCTTTGTTTCTATTTAAGAAAGAGAGATTCGATTTGTGGAATACTTGTTATGAATAGCTATTTCAAGGGGGAAAATAATGCTACTAGGCTATAATTAAAAAAAAAAAAAGTAACTTAATCTACATGTCACTCTTGGAGAGACATAACACCACCCAATATTAGTTAAGAAGATGCAATTTGGACAGCAGTATTTCAAAAAGAAGGAAAAAACAACAGTAAGTACTAAAGCAAAGGTTCTAACATGTCTCAAAGAAATCGGCTTTCCTAGCCTCACTTCTGCAAAAGTACTTCTGATTAAAGTCTCTGTAAAGAACACTTAAAGTGGGGGGTTTTATTAGTATTTTTTAAAATACAAATTAGATTGCCTCCCCACACAAATACTGTATGTGGTCAAAAGTTCAGAGTACTGGTAGCTTCTCAAGGCCTTTGGGTTCAAGAACTTTCACGATGTGAGCCTTTTCAATTCAGGGCAGTATTCAAGTTCTAGCCATATGTCTCAACTTATTAATATTCAACAGGAACAAAAAAATTCATAACACGTTTATTCAAGTGGCCTGGCTAGAAAGCTTCTTACAGGAATATTTTTGTGCTGTGGATATTTTAATATAGCTCGACATTTAGTAAAGTGTGTCTGAGATCAAATGTCAGCAATTTTGCTGACACCTGACATGGAAATTCTGCTAATTTAATCACTTATTGACTCATCACTCAAAGTAAAGGCTTCTTTTTCTTACCTCATGTATGCATAAGCACCTAATAAAGCCATCTTATCAAAAAGAACAAAAGCAGATGTGAAAGATCTGTTTCTCCCAAGACAGTCATATAATGAAAAAATAGCTGCCTAAACCTCAGCAATAAATGTTCTTAGGTTTGCATGGACTGCGGTCCACATCTGGCCATAGCGACAGTTGATAACAGAGAAAAGAACATACTGTACACAATGTAATCAATCCAGTTAGTGAACACAAGAGTGAAGAGGCCAAAGACAAGCAGGTATAAAACACAGGGATAAAGTATCTTGCAGGAGTAATGAAATAAGCTTGGTCAAATACTTCAAGTCCACAGACAAAATGCTTAGCTTACATTTTATCATTTTGCAAGTTGTTTATTTAAAGAGAAAGGCCAGAACAGATTTTACTCTTTAAAACAGCTACTAATAATGTGAGATCATTCCAACTGCAACATTAACTTTAAAAACCAAAATAAAATGCTGCTTAAAACTCAGTTCTGTTCCTACCTGCCCATCTTGACCCACATGAACTTGATGTATCTGCAGGTTTCCCTGTAAAATAAGAACATTGACAATAAACACAACTTTGGAATTTAAAAAGTTGTTCTGTCCTGAAAAAGGCCTGTTTCTCATCTCATTATTAAACAACTTCAATATTAAGGAAATCTATTAATTTAGGAAATTCTGCTGAGGGTTATTTTGGCAATCCAGCTACAATTCAATGGTCAGCACTTTAACCACAGAGGATAAACAGACGAAAAAGCAAGGAAGTTTTTCAGCACCAGCATGTTTTGCTTTTTGGAAGTTACTGTATAATATACAGTATTTTTATGCAAAGGTTTTTTTCTATGGCTTTTGAGGTAAGATTTTTGTTTTTCCTTATTTATATAAAACTGCAAATTTGAGTCAAACCCTTACTAAACTAGAATTAGCAGTATAACACTTTTACATGTATGGAATATTATTTACTATTTGTTGTTACAAAGTTACTGCCTGTGCTAACAGATTTTTTTATTTTATTAAAATTCGATACCAAAGACCAACATAGTTCTATTACAGGAATTACATCTATGACAAAAAATTCTGAATAATGTAAAGTATTTTAAAGGAAACTGTAGCTACAAAGTCTAAACAGGAAAGCAGTATCTTTAAAAAATGAAGGTTTTATTCGTATGCTCAGAGATGTCTTTTCAAAAGTACTCTTAGGCTAAGAAAAAACAGCTTCCTGAACACAGAGACTTGCAGTGAAATAGCACATTTATTCGAGGAAAAAATACCGATTCTTTGATTTGCATTTTCTCTTACTGGCAGCACTTCCTCTTATTTGAAGCTGTGTACATTGTAATAAATTTAAAACCAGATGTTTTCATCTATCACGGACAAATGTAATCCTTAAAAGTCTTACATACGGCAACTTCAGATGAAGCCAATGGACAGTGGTGTGTGCCTGAAGCTCAGGATCAATTACAACTAACATCTGCTGAATCATAATTTCTTTCTGTGGCTCTTCACCCGAGAACTACTTCAGTAACACACTGTGCATTCCTTTAGACCCAGAACATTTCGATCCTTTCTTATTTCTCTCTAGGTCTGACAAGTTCTTCAAAGGAGACTGCCTTTAACTATAATATTTATATTATATTTATGATAATATTTATTCTACAATAGCTCCCTGTGTTAACACTATTCCTCCGCACCAAAAGTGGTTTTATGAGATGTGATTTAGGGTACTTTGGAAATGGATTAAACTAACCCACAAGCAGATATGCTTAACACTGAGTAAAAGACTCTACGGGGAAGTCATACAGATTAAAAATGTAGCCTGCATTTATGTTTAACCTTATTTTGCTATTGCTTCTTCATGTAAAAAAAAAAACCTAAGGGCACAAGAAATCTAACAGCAGTCTTAGCAGTTAGAAGTCTTAAATAACCAACAATAGCACTCTCATTCAGGTAAATTCAGCTGGTTTTAATAGCTGTTTTGCCTCAGTGGGGGAAAAAAAAAAGTCAAAACTGGAGGGTTCCATACTGGATTTACGCATTTCCATTCTACTGTATTATTTTTATAGAAAAAATTATGAAGTGCAAATACTGTGCTGCCAGATTACTTGATCAGTAACGAAGGTAAGTTCACTTCATTCTGCAATATAGCCTTACTAGATGGTGTCTGAAGGTTTCTCCAAGTCTTGTTGAACAGTTCCCACAGTTAAAGACACTGAGTATTCTGAACACATCTAGTTCATAATCCTAACTAAAATAATTTCATTTCTCAATGGCAGTGCAAGCACCTAAACCGGTTTCCTATAACAGTCTGTAAGTATTAAATTTCCAATGAAGACCCATCAGCCATATACAACAATCATAGCGTAACACACAGACAGAGCTGTCTTGGCTGGTCAAGGGGGAAAAGCCAAAACCAACCAAACAAAAAGAAACCTCCCAAAACCCCCAGAGACAAAAATAGCATATTGCATTTACTGCCATAAAACACATTTCATCGTGGCTCCACCACATGCTCTCACTTCTACCCTTGCTGGTCTCTGTAGTGTATTGTAGCAGATCTCAGGAGTACAGTTTTAGAATTGGAGCCCTAAGTTCTGGCCAACATCTGCTCCATGGGCACCCAAACTTTTCGCTCACCTCACTGTCCTGCGTGATTTGGACCTGCTCGCCTTGAGGAACCTGGGCTATGTGGAGATGGCCCTGTGGAATCCGCAACAAAAGAAAACACCAAGGAGCATCAGAAGAAAATCATAACTAGAGGAAGAAGCTATTACCTTGGAGTCAATACAGCTTAATGTATGGAAGCAAAACGTTTATTCAATGAAAACCATTAACTATAGCTTTAAAAAAAATACAGTGCATCCATATTTCCCCATCTTTTTCTGCAAAGCGCAAGCAGAGTGACTTTGAAGAAAGAATGGTTCATTTTCACATAAGAGGAAAGAAAATAGGCGTAATAATAAATAACATTTATGTAGTGCATTTCTCTATAGACAAAGTATCTGCATTTTTGACTGAGACACAAAGCATGGGACTAACCTGCTTTGATAGATTAGCATTGTGCCTGAAACATTAATCCCATTTAAAGACCTTGGAAACTCAGTTCTTAAAACAGATATGCCAAGACTAACTACCCACTAAGAGTGAGGTTTTAAGAAGTATCTGTAAGTATCGATATATCTTTGTACATTCACACAGGTATGGTGAAGTACAGTACCATGCTAAAGACTATCTCTCAAGCGGCTATAAATTGGCATGAAGTCATTAATTTGAATGCAGTTACACTGGTTTATGTTCGTAAAGAATATGCCCTAACAATTTTAATAATGTTAATACTTTGTATTGCTGACCATACCCACCACTTCAGAATGGTATCAAGCCTACCATTTGATCCAAACATGGATAAGAGAGTGGACGGAATTCCTTGTGCATCCTGACTAGCCCAGTGAAGTCTCTGCTACTGTGATTTACCTGAAGGGAGATTGGATTCTAAATAACCTCCTTCAGGGTTTATAAAGCTTTGTGTTCATTTTAATATGCCTGCATGAGACAGAGATTAAAGATAATCATTTGGAATTCTGTCAAAGGCTCTTCTTATTTTATAACACAAGAACAATTGCATGTGATTTTCAAAGAAACACAGATCCCTCTATTTCAAACAGTTTCATTTCCTTTGGAAGGAAACTGTCTATTTATAGGGAGAAAAAAACATACTGAAAGTATCACTCTGACAATAGGGACTGTATATAAAATTAGAACACAGCCCAGTCCGTGCCGAGATTAGGATCACTTTCCCTCCTTAACATCAAGCTCTCAGGGCTCCCAGGAAAAAGCACTGAACGTTTAAAAGATCCATTTATAGTGTTTTCAAATATAAACAATCCTTTCTGACTAAAGGGAGGGGGGAGAAGGTGACTTTATTCACCTTTGTGTCATGCAACATTCCAAAAAAGAACTGCTCACTCATCTTTTGCAGATACATAATTGCCTTCAAGGACAGGCCTTTTAGTTTGTTCACAAATTCAATTCAATACTGATTTGTTTTTAAACATATATAGCATAAGTAACTACTACCTTGCTAATAATTCTTAGCCTGATCCGCATGTATCATTGCCTAGAACTAAAAAAGCAATACCATTTTCACCTGCTTCAACCTAGGACCCCCCTACGTGTTTGACAAATTATTACATTTAGATAGTGGTTGTGAGTCATAGTGGATTTTTCCAGGATTCCACAATCAATTTAAGGACAGTTGACAGGTCCAGATCTTTTAATGAGGCAAACTTTCATCATGTGCATCTATAAACATACCTGTTTTGTCTATTATATCTATGTATTTCATATAGTTTTGCCTTCTACCTTGTCTTTCCAGACATGGAAAATACTTTTCAGTCATCAATTCTATCCCATAAAAAGATCTATACATCAGTTAAGAAGATATGCTCTTTACAATATATAGGGAAACCAAGAGACAAAGAAATTCACATGGTAATACTGTAGAAGTTACAGCATAAATGAAGTGGAAATGGAACCTTTGCACCCAGTTCCTGCAGAAAGAGTATTATTTCACTGAGGATGCTCTCAACTGACAGGAGGGAAAAAAAGTTTGCAAGTTAATTTATTGAACTTCTTTTTAGTCCTTTTCTAAATTTGAGAATAGTAACTCGAAGCATTTAGGATCTAGTTCCATTAAGTAATCTCTCTGCAGGATTAGCTCCTCAACTTCCATTTAAGCCATATGATATCCAGGTACCTAACAAAAGGCCAAGGCCTTTGGGAAAATGAAAGGGGTGGCCTGGATTTTCCATCCCAATCTGAATCTCACAGCTAATGGTTCTTAGCATCCCTTACACCTACACTCCAGCTCTTTCTTTTCTCTTACTTTATAAGCAACCTTTTTCACTTTGGAAAAACGCGATCTCTGCAATTTCCTCTCCACAACTCTTACAGTTGCTGTCTGGAGTTCCTCTCAATCCCCTTCGACTTCCATGCACTCCTCAAAAAATATTCTGGCTGATATGTAAGTCCTCCTTTTAAGCAATGCTTACAGCTCTGTCAGTTGCCTTCAACACTGTGCCGCACATCTTGAAATTTTCCCCCAATTTCCACGACGCTTTTCTCCTCTGATTCTTCTACTGCTACTCCAGTAAACCTTCAGCAGATCTCATAGACATGTCTTTTTTGATAACATTCCAAAAGAATCTGTCCTTCAAAGCCCTTTTTTCTTCATTATTTTTCTGAGCAACTTCACCATTTCCACGCTGTCTATTTGCAGTTCTACAGGACCAGACTTGAGTATTCCCTGTGTTGACAGAGAGTTTTCATTCTTTATCTGTAAATTATTCAATTGGGCACATTTGCTCCTTCTCTCCTGCACTGCCTTTCTTACTTGGGGAGAGAATACTGTAAGTAACTACCAAAGATGCTTCACTAACCTACTTCAGACTCTTCTTTGTAATGGCGTTGACTAAAACCTTTGCAACAGCCAGACCACTGGGTACTACAGTTTATATTGTTGACTAATATCTCTCAAGAATTCTTGTTTATTTGCCCATTTCCACCTGTTTTCTTTGGCCTGGTTTGTAAGGAAAGTGGGCTTATGTGATGATCATGCAGCACGGCTACGTACGTGTCTGTGCACATTTCCTTCCGTTCTGTGCTTGGACATTGCCTGGCACAGTTGAGTGCTGGCCCATACTCAGACTTCTGGGTACCTTCAAAACACTAATACCATCAGTGGAAGAGTTTCTGTGTGACATGAACGTGCATAAACGCTGTAAAAGGCAAAGCCTGAAGTTTTTGAAAACTAATGGCAGGCAGATTTCACACATTAAATTCTCAGGTTTCTACCACAGAAGAATAAGTGCGCAACTATAATTCACCATTTCCGAATGCCGCACGTCAGAAATGCCACACAATCCGTTATTTCATTGTTTTCTGCCTTTTTTTTTTTAAATTTGAATTTAAAACAATCCCTGTAGTCAAACTATGGCACACGGGAACTAAAGCCAAGGTAAGTTTTTTCAGAGTACACTAAAACATAACTCATGGCCTGAGTTATGGTAGGAGTCTCAGGCTTAAAAAATGTCAATATTTATAACTTTTACTTATATACATGTACCTAAATGAATACATATGTAGAAGAATCAGCTAACAGATGTTCAAAAATGCCTGAGAATGCAGGGGTTTTTCAATGAAAATAAATAAATAAATGCATTCTTGTTTTGCAAGTCATAGCTAGAACTACTTCTGAAGTGTAAATCATGTGCTTAGTAGGTCTGCTATTATTATTTTGGCAAATGCAACCAAACTGCCAGGTAGAGACTAATCAATTCCATATACAATAATGAATGAGCATTTATTTGCAACAATAGCGTCAGCAAATCCTGCATGAAGATTTTTGTCAAATAACTAAAATTTTTTTATAAGCCTTCAATGTTTATTTCCTCAAAATCATGCTTAAGAAGTGATGCTAGGTCACTTCTTTCTTTAAAATAAGAAATTAAATTTCAACTGAAGCAGTTTGTGATAATCTAGATTGTTTAAATGGAATAACTTAGATAAAGTTGAGTACATACTACTTGGACTTGTCCATCTTCTCCTATTTGGTGGATCTGAACCTGCTGAGCATTGGCTAGTGCATAGTGTAGTGCCTGTGGCTGGTTCTGCTGGATCTCATTAGAAGCTGAAACTGAACTCTGCGAACCCTCTGAAAAAGAGACAAAAATCCAGCTTTATTATATGTGTATATCATGCCAGCGGCCATGCAACAATGCATACTTAAAAACTGTGGAAAACAAATGCAGTCACTAAGTAGATGTAGATCATTTATACGTTAATATTCTTATGTATGTTCATTGCTCACCTGTAGATTTGCTACAAATTCCAAAGGAGTTCCAAAGGCTATGTTGACTCTGAGAAAACATATGTTTAAAAAGCCTCTTTTGTGTCTAGATTAAAGATTCTGCACCTGTAAAAGTCATATCACAGCAAAACCACATACATTTCCTAAGCAGTTCAACACTTTCTTTTGTGCACCTGTGTAGCTGAGAACTTTTACTGCCACCACCACCACAAGGATACATCTGAAAACCTATCCTGTAAATTGAAGTTATTGTATAAATAAAGGATCTCTCTCAATTGTTTTTCAAGATACATCATCTATAATTCACAATGATACACATGAGCCTGGAATTATTTTTTTTTTCAACCTCAAAATGACAGGCTGATTTTTTGATTTAGATAAATTTAAACACCACCTCACACTGCAAAGTAAGGCCTTCTGAAAATGCCCCTACAAAAAGGAAGACACCTGGGTGTTATCTTTGGGTAACAGTGACAGCCACCAGGAAAACCATCGCATGATTTCAAGAGGATAACAACTTGCATTAGAAGTAGACATATCATAGATTCATTTCTAGGTTTTCCAGCTTCAGAGAAAGGATTCTTATAAATGTAAGAGGCAAAAGGCAAGTAAAAAGAACTAAAATTATTTATTTTTTAAGCACAAAAGTACTCAAATACCTTTTTTTTGAAACATGGCTTTTTTATGTATTTGGTGTCAGTGACACCAAGAGACTAAAGTCAATAATTCTGTACTGAAAGGGTGAAGTGGAATACAATGGACCAGAGACTAATGCTATGCTTCCTACAGATGAAGACACCACTAGCGGGTAAACATATCACTAGATACCATATATCCTTTTAGGAATCAGGGAAAAAAACTGGGGCTATCGATCAATGACACTTCTGGAGCACACGTGACAAGTTCAAGTATACACTGCTAGGAAAAACCTTGAAATGTCCCAATATCATACTAATACCATAGTAGTGTCATACTAAGATTCAGCATCAGTTTTCTTCCTTTTTGTTTTGGGGGTTTTTTTTATTATTATTATTTTTATTTGAGACATCTTGAAGAATGAGACTGTCATAAATGGTTTCCAGAAAAATGTATTTGAAGAAATACTTTTTACATACAGTATTCCTGCAAACCATTTTAACATTTTTCTTTTGCTATGCCACAAAAATACATTGAACAAAATCTCTGAAGCATTAACTGTTTTACAATTTTTCTAAATTATTTATTGCTCTGAAAATGACTTTTATGCTACAAGGTAACATAAAACACACTAACATCCAACACGTAGTAACATCCAATACTATAGGGCTTTCAAGCTGTCCAAGTACTGGAAACTATAATGAAAATATTTAAGAAACAGTGTCACTCTACTTCCATTGTAGGCAATTGCCTCACAGGATTTTATGTATTGCTTAAATAAACACTAGATAGGCCTCATCCTGCTCAGAGGTGACTGATGGCTGATATATTTTGATTTTTAAAATGATGGTTGGTTTTTCTGAACCAACACAGCAGGAAGCCATGTTTTGTAAAATTTTAATAACTCTACTTAATACTGTAAGATTCGCACAGAAAAGAGAATGCTAGTTTTGCAAGAATGAGCTTTATCCACTCATACAAATATTTTAATGGAAATGTTCTTTAAAAAATCATCCATTTGGGTTTTTTTCATCCTGTCTGCAAACAGTTGTGCAAGAAGACAATTTTGAGCTTTAAGTCTAAACATGGGAACTGGAGACTAATTCAAAACCACCAAGCTAGTATTTACTTATTTGTTGAAAATTTTAGTTGCCTAACAATTCAACTAGACAGCTCTAATTATTTTAACAGTCTGCAAATACATAACTAGAACCAGAACACTTATGCAGTAACTGAGCAAAACATAACAAGTACATGTTTTTTCTGTCTATTGGACATACATCTTTAATACCTTACCTTTGACTAGTAGGTAACTGCAGAAAATTTGTAACGTCTTAAATATAGTCCTGTCACTTACTGTGCAATTCCAGTATTTCCTGTACTGTTGTACAGTGGCAGTTTGCTGTATAGAATTCCGGATGGAATTAACAAATCACAATTGGCAGAAAAGTCCTGTACCTAGCACGAGAAACTGTACCATCAACCAAATAAAAATGTGATTTGTTCAAATTCTGATACTAGATCATGCTTTCCATTGCCAGTGGCTTTGTGAAGGTCACTGAAAGTTAAGAGATAGTCCAGAAAGATCATTTACCTAAGCCTTTTTGTTTTTCACTTTTTCTCTCCTTTCCATTACTTCAGTCCTAATAATATTTTATGCAATTAATTTCCTGTATTTTTTATTTAACAAATAGCATTTTGTTAGGATGCTAAATGGCTAAGAAAGCCTCCTGTTATTCATCTACTAGTCCATTCCGTTGTGATTTTGTCTTTCCATCATGCTTCCCAGTCCCCCACTATGTAATTCAACAGCTGAGTTGAGTTACAACCAACTCATAGTCAAGCCCCAGTGTCCAAATACACAATCCTTCATTTAGATGTGTGCATCTATACACACATACGCACAGATACGTAACTTCAAATGCTCAAACATATACAGTGTAAATGTAAACACACATACACAAACAGCAAAACCGGACTTGGGACACAAGCAAGGTAAGAAGTGTTTCACTTACAGATTTAATAACCTTCTAGCAGTACTTTCTCTGTAGCTTACGCTTACCACTACACAAACTGCAATTGCTGTACTTCTGAGAAAACACGGAGATGCATTTAGAATAAGTAAGTATTTTCTGATTAAGATATGCAAATAAAAGAGTGTCAAAGAAATAAGAGCTGCAGCAGATAAAAATATATGTATTTCCATATATATTATATGCACACATTAAAATATATTTAACTGTAAAGTACAAAAGCCTTTATTTGTAAACCATCCTTTGCTTCCCAGATGCCAGAAGTTGTTATGCTTTTCAGAGGTGGGAAAAGGAGACACAGACTGAATGCAATCATACTGTACATCTCGCATGGTCACTCATAAATACATTTCAACTTGGCTTCACTGAAACCACCAGTTGGGTTTTCTTTCTTTTTTTGGTGGATTTTGGTGGGGTTTTTTTCTTCTTAGGAAGAAGGAAGAGAGCGTTCAACAGTGTCTAAAAACAAAGCGTTCTTTATAAGTACTGTTTTTCCCCCTCTGAATCTCTGACCAGAAAAAAGTAATATTTATCCATTTTTAAACGTTCCCCATTAAAAACAAACACAAACATGAAGAGCACACAGCTTGAATAGAGGATGTCAACAGTTACAAATCACTATCATGTAAACTATCTAGCCTCATATTTACAACTTTGATATACTAGAGAAGCTCAACAGCTGAACTCCTGGATTCGAAATTTTCCATTGCACTAGCTACAACGGGGTACTTTGACATGAACCGAAGAGCTTATGTAGTGCTACTACTGCGCACGTTATCCATGGCATTCCCAAAGCACCCTCCACTAGACGGAATAGCTTTGGAGCTACCCGCAGAACGGAAGATGCTGCACTGACCATTCCACAGGTGATTAAGTTGTGATACAGGGGAAAAAAACCCCGATGCTAAAATATTCCTTCCACTCAAGTTGAAACTGGACCCTTTACATTTTCTGTTTGTTTCCTGCATGTGCTTATGAGTCAAAGAAAATTTAGCCTAAGTGAGTCCATCTTCTCAGATGAACGTTCACGAGTTGGTAAAATCACCCCCACTGAAGCAGTTACTTCTGTCACATTTCTCAAAGCTAACCTTCCTCAGACACTGCCGAACAAGATTAGATTTGTCAGACAAATGTAATTTGTATCTGTTTCAAGAATATGCGTTTAATTCTCAACTAAGAGCAGTTTTAAAATTCCTTACTTAAAGGCAAAACCTTTGGCATTTTCTAATTCTTTCCTATTCTACTTCATATTTATCAGTTAGCATCTGGCTTCTCATTTTGGAAGGAAATGTAGGAGGTACGGATCCTGTAGCAGAGGGGATTCATGCTTAGTCTCCTTGTGTGTTGCTATCCAAAATTGTTTTCCTAGTGTATAGGCCTCCCAGCTTTATGCTCCTGCTTAATAACTTTTGGATGAGGGGATCAAGTGCACCCTCAGTAAGTTTGCAGATGACACCAAGTCAGGTGGGAGTGTCAATCTGCTTGAGGGCAGGATGGGTCTACAAAGGGATCTGGACAGGCTGGATCGATGGGCTGAGGCCAATGGCATGAGGTTCAACAAGGCCGAGTGCCGGGTCCTGCCCTTGGGTCACACCAACCCCAGGCAGTGCTACAGGCTTGGGGAAGAGTGGCTGGAAAGCTGCCCAGCAGAAAAGGATCTGGGGGTGTTGGTCAACAGCTGGCTGAACATGAGCCAGCAGTGTGCCCAGGTGGCCAGGAAGGCCAACAGCATCCTGGCTTGTATCTGGAATAGTGTGGTGAGCTGGACTAGGGAAGCGATTGTCCACCTGTACTCGGCACTGATAAGGCCCCACCTTGAATACTGTGTTGACTTTTGGGCCCCTCACTCCAAGAAAGACATTGAGATTCTGGAGCGTGTCCAGAGAAGGGCAACGAAGCTGGTGAGGGGTCTAGAGAACAAGTCTTATGAGGAGCAGCTGAGGGAACTGGGGTTGTTTATCCTGGAGAAAAGGAGGCTGAGGGGAGACCTTATTGCTCTCTACAGCTACCTGAAAGGAGGTTGTAGAGAGGTGGGGGTTGATCTGTTCTCCCAAGTCCTATCGCTTGTTACAAGAGGAAATGGCCTCAAGTTACACCAGGGGAGGTTTAGATTGGATATTAGGAAAAAATTCTTCACTGAAAGGGTTATCAAGCATTGGAACAGGCTGCCCAGGGAAGTGGTGGAATTGTCATCCCTGGAGGTATTTAAAAGACAGGTAGACGTGGTGCTTAAGGACATGGGTTAGTGGTGGTTTTGGTAGTGTTAGGTTGATGGTTGGACTCTATGATCTTAAAGGTCCCTTCCAAATTAGACGATTCTATGATTCTATTCTAACTAGGACGTATTTTCTTACTTCCTTGATATGTAGTCCTAGCAACAAAAGGTTAATGGGCAGATGTAGCAGAACAGTCCTCAAAAAACAAAAAGCAGGAAAAACACCATTACTGAACAATTAATAGAAATAAAACTGTATTCTGTAAACCATTATCTCAACCTGACTCATCCAGTGCTAAATGCCTCCAATTTTGCAGAACAGCTTTGAAGATTTGGCTGCACATCCATTTTTATATGTGACATCTCAGCATAGGCTGAGCACTTCAGCCCAAATCTACATATAAATCCCAAAGTCATAGAACTAATTAAAAATTCCAACATGGAAAACTGTGATAACAGCTTCAACAATCTTAAGAGAAATTAAAAGAAAGGGAGAAGGCACTCTTCAGTTAATCCTCCTCCCAAAAAACTCATTTCCTACTGCCTTCCCTCCATAGACTGCTAACGCTTTTAAAAAGAATATCTAGCTAAATTATCATGGCAATCATGTGTACAACTCTTGTCGGGGGGGGGGGGGGGC
>VYXH01008061.1:276178-311274 GCA_013397275.1 Burhinus bistriatus
CACCAACAAAAAACAACCTCCCCCAAAACCAAGAGAAAAAACACACATTAAAGACCAAAGTGTTGGCTCTGAGAAGAGCAGAGCAAACCACTGCAATTAATACTTCAATTCCAACAAGAGACAAACAGCTTCAAACAGAAGAACCAGCTAAAAAAAGGAAAACCAACTTCTGCCTAAATGTAACAGTCTGCTACAACAACTTTATGCAACCCATAAATCTTGTGGCTACTGTAAAGCTGCACAGTCAATTAAATGTAGAACAAGCTCAATTAATGTCCTTGGGGGTGAAGGACAGAGAAGAGATATTCATTCATATTTTCCTACCAGCTTCTCCTTAGACATGTTTTTGTCTGCAGATCAGTTCTTCTTGAGCACTTAATGCTTGAACACAATCACAGAATTACAGCGCCAAAAACTTCTAAGGCTACGTAAGGACTATGGCTCAGCCTCCTGCTTTTCCGTGGTATTTGCATAGCTAATTTTTCCATACGATAAACACAGCAGAGAGGAAATCCGTTGTAATTTTTAACTGCATGACTCAAATCAAAGCCACGTGCTACATAAACTTTTATGCACAACAAGCAGAAAAAGCCTAAAAGTTTTGACATGTCTAACAAGAACATAAGAATGAAGCTCAAGAAGAGCACTCCTCTTTAGATGTAAATAATTCAGAATTATTTATTATGTGTGCACTAACTCAATGCTTATAAAAATCCCAAAATCCCAAACAGATGAGGTTGGAAGTGACCTCTGGAGATCATCTAATTCAATGCCCTTCCTCAAAGCATGGGCAACCAGAACTGGTTGCTTCAGACTGCATCCAGGTGGATTTTGACTGTCTCCAGGGACGCTTCTCTGGGCAACCTGTTACTATGTTCGACCATCCTCAGATTCCTCAGAGACAGAGAAATCAGTCAGGTCACACGCAGGTGAGCTTCAGGCTGCTGGTTTTTATTTTTTTTAAATGAGGCAAATTTATTCCTGTTAAAAAGCAGCTCTGAAAAATCAAGTCCCCTAATTCACAGGGGAGGACATCCAGCAGGGTAGTGACCATGCTGATTTGAGACTATTTCAGGACTAACAAAAATATTATTTGTAATGATATATAGAGATGTTCAACAATTTTCACTGCCAAACAGAAAATACTAAAGTTATTCTACACTCCTAGCGTACTAGCATTTAAGAAAATACTCTGTAACACGTAAGAGAACAGCGCTCCTTTACAACACCGGAAGAAAGTGCCAATAAATTGCTGTTGATTGAAACATGTATTATTACACTACAACATAACAGAAAGCTGTCTTGCTATTACCAGCCCCTAGAGATAGCTGATGAAAAAAATATTACTTCAAGCCAATCAAACAACAGTTTTGAATATGAGCCTTTATTCTGTTGCACCTCTTGGTCACAATTTTAGTATGAAACACTACAATCACAAGTTTAGAAGTGGAAAAACCTGACCAAACTCTGGAAAAAGTTCATACAGGGAACGTGGTGTTCATTCATTCAGGCTCAGGTCATTGAAATCATATTTAAACCTCTTAATGAAGTTTTCAGAAGAGCTCAGCTGCATGGCAGACACTGTAATACTACGCGTCTACTCATGGCAATAGCGCATCTTAAGAAGAAGTGCTTTCTGAAGACTACGGGACTATCTTCTATAGTAAGCTCTAAAACTTCCCTAACAAATTATTGTCATTTAGCTAAATATCAGTGGGTTTAAGTACTTCTACAAATAGCTTAGGTTTATCATATTTAAGCTGGCAAAAGGGGGAGGGCGGGTGGTGTGTTAAATTTTTCCACCGCATAGCATAATCTGAAGGGCTTATTTACAAAACGTGAAATGAAAGCGCTTTCCTACCAAATATGTGCAACACCACTGTTGTATCTAAACTATAAAAGAAGCTGACACACTTAGTTTAAGGTCCTTCGTGACCTAACCTGGCTAGTCACAGAACTATGCTCTCCTAAAAACCTCCTGATCAAACTAAATAATTATAGCTTCTCTGAAGAGAATTCATACAGCCAAGCAAGTGGAGCAAAAGCCAGAGCTTCCCAGAATAGCTCAGGGGACATTATACAAGAAACTACGCTGCATATCCCCGCATCCTTCACAGTGTAAACATGACACAGTAGCTATTCATCACCTTTTTTTTTATTATTATTTTTTGTGAGAAGCAGATATTATATTCTGCCCAACAGATAAACAGCTCAAATGGCTGTTATATGTGAACTGACATGGAGCAACATATTACTCCGTGAAACCAAACACAGGTATTCTTCTGCAGACAGCAGCAACCACAGCTGGGTGGAGACCCGACATGAAGCACCTAGAAGCTGATCTTAATAGCTACAACTAACAATAGTGGGAAAGACAGTTTCTCAAGTAGCTGAATTCCAGACCGTTCAAGGCTTACCTTAAATTGCCCCCTGAAACAAATGCTACCATAAAAACTGTCTGGGTTCATATGTAACACTTTAAAAAGCCATATTTGACAGCTATGTTGTCATAACTGTGAAATACAGACCTCCTTTACTTCAGAGCTGTGAAATATTACTTCTCTTTCCTGCTAGCTGGCAGCAGGAATTCTGCTATATCCACTACACAGTGTGTATAATAAGGAACAGATGCCTGTGAATTATGATGCTGTAATTCCATTGAGGGGTTCCAGGGATGTCAAACCACAAAGGCAAAGTCTGAGCAGTTCATGAAGTTACCTGAACAGAGAGGTAGAATTACAGCCCTGTCATGCAAAAGTTACCTTCTTAAACATGTGTGAATATACATTTTTCCCTTGCATCTTTTCTTCTCTTTCTTTTCCCTATATGTTCATTCAGCTTCTCAATCCACTCTCCCATTTTTCCTCGTACCTCCTTTTCTTTCTTCAGGTGAAATACCACTCCCACCCGATTGTGGAATGCAAATTAGTTTTTCAAAGGACCACCTGACTCTGATAAGTGGTCTGTTTTTCTAAGAGCTTTTTCAGAGTGGGTGCGAATATAGTGGTGAATTCATCTAACATCTTTACAGCCTCCTAGAAAATGATGCCAATGACATTCTGAGTAAAAGCAATATTTTAAAGAAAATTAACAAAAGACTCTGAATCCATGGGAACATTTTCACATACCATTACCAAAGGCAGCTGTTAATGTTATTGCCAGTACTCTACTTTTGGCTGCACAGTACAGAGTCCTGCCAACAACATGCCAAGATGCCTCAGCTGACCTTCATCATCTTCAGGACCAAAGACATCTTTATAAGGACAGGCAGCCATCTCTTTGCTATCTAGGGGATTTGGGAGATGAGATAGCCTGTACAGTGGGAGACTCAGGTGGCACAAAAACTCCTGGGGAAATCCTGGAGATTGATGTAGCAAAGGCAGACAGCTCAATTCCAGCTAAATAAGCTAGCCGGGGCGCACAACGCAAAATACAGGTGGCTCTTGCAGAACCAGCTCGTGAGTGTCTTACTCCCACCTGCTCAGATAGCACACTGCTGAAATCCCAGGAGTTAATTCAGGTGTCTTTGTACCCACGGAACAACTTACTCACAAATCAGTTTAGTGGAACTGGGGGAAGAAAATTGAGTTTTCAGCTTAACAAAAAAATCCCACCAGAAGTTATTATCTTACGGCCTTCTGGAGACAGGAATTCACTGAGCCCGAGTCTGTGTTTTACATCTCTACACTGGTCTCCCCAAATCTCCAAACCAGGAGATTAAAGATTAATATTTTTTAATAATAAATCTCAACAACAGTCAAAGAGTACGGTCTAATGAGCGCAGACCCATAATATCTACTTACTACTGCATTTTTATTTTAAAATACTGACTGCTAAGAGACTGAATATAAAAATCCCATCAACATATATGGCTTATGGTTATCATTACGTTGATTAGTTGTTTTAATTTGAGAATTTTGGATATGATTCCCAGTTCCAGCACATAAAATTTTCCATTGAAAGCAAATTTTGGCATTCTTTGCATGAGATACAGTGGTTAGTGTTAACATGCAACCAAAAATTTTATGCAGGCAAATAAACTTACTTCCTTTTCTTTGGGCTCACTTCCAAAACACTGTTTTTAATATATGATGTACAAATGTCCCGTAACACTGCTTTATATTAAAAGCATGAGCCAGAAATGTCCTATGAGAACACTTCTTAGGTCAGTATTTTTCATTTGTTATTATTATTCATGCTTGCATACCTACATGGAAATATAGAATCACCTACAACATACTTAATTTCTTCAGAGGAAAATACTTCAGGAACACAATTTAGCACGTCCTACTAAATGGTGTGAACACACTGAGAAAAATTTATTCACTTGACTCCTTTTATGAACATCATCTGCAGAAACATTTAGACATTCTACTCAAAAAATTGAACATGGTGAAAAACCCCACCATATGACAGCACGAAGCTGCATGTGCTGAATTTTTTCAGTTAACACATGGGGATGGACATTCTCAAGCATCTCAGTGAAGCTAGGCATTCAGATAACGTACAAACCAACAAAACCAGCCTCTCACACACTGGAATATACTACACTTTCATTTCTGGCAAATCTGTATTTTAGTGTTTTAGAGACAGACTCCCTTCTCCCTCTTTGTGAATAAACACGCACGTGTCACTTCCTTTCTAGGATCATTAATGCACTGCAACCAGGAGCGTGACTGCAATTTGTACATGAAACAGGATCAGAAGCTCATCCTACCAGGGATCTACTTTGGTACCAGCCCCATGGAGCTGCAAAGGACTCCAAACGTACCAGGAGGTGGCTGGCTCGCACTGAAGGCCCATGATGATTTAACTATGAAAGGTTGGCTTCACTTATTACAGGGATACACTCCTTGAGGAGCACTGTAGACATACATATACTCTAATAGAGAGGTCTCTTTGCCAATGATAAATGGTACTTCAAAAAAAAAAAAAAAAGAAGAGGCAATAATATAAAATCCACTCCAAAAATTCAGTTGTGAGAAGTAAGGGTTTCTTGATTTATCTTTGTTACAAAAAATATTCACATTGGTGGGTACTACATGCACCTCTTGTAAATATAACTTAAGATCAAAATAATTTTGGGGTATATTGAAAAACAAATTACTGTAAGTCTCCACTTCTGTTGGGGCTTGTTTGGTCATTGTGGGGTGGGGTGGGGGTGGTTTTTTTTTACCTGAACCACTGTAAGATGATGATGAAGGTGTTCGCCTTGAAAAGCTTTTCACGGCAAGACTCTGCCCTCGCTGTTTCCGCCTCCAAGCTGTTCGGCATTTGGAGTCTATGCTCTGCTTGATTCGATACCAGTCAGATTCCGTGATTCCAAATTTGTAAAATAGGTGACCTGTAATTAGACAGAAACACAAAGGGGTGAAAATCAGTATAAATCCATATTTTCAGGAAAATGCATAGATTACACACACTGTTACATACACAGGGTGAACAATGCAACTGAAAACTTTACAACTGCCCTCATGCTTGACACTGCCTAAAGGAATACAATGGTATTACGAAAAATGCCAAATCTATACAGTGATGCGATTTCAACCAGTATTCACAAAATCAAGTAATCATACATATGCACAGTTATGTATTTAAAAATGTCAGTGGTCTATGAAATTTTCTAATCTAAACTTCTGTCCATGGAAACCACACTATTGCATTCAAGCTGTGCAACACCGACCAACAGAAGGATCCAGCACTCCGAAGCCAAAACTGGATAAAGCTTTATTTCTCACTGATAGAGCCCCATAATATGTATAAGTCTGGTAAGTAGGTGTCCTGGTTTCAGCTGGGAAAGAGTTAATTTTCTTTCTAGTGATTGCTGTGAAAAGATTGTCAATAATACCTATTGTTTTTAGTTGCTGCTAAGTGATATTTACACTATGCAAGGACTTCTTTCAGTTTCCCATAGAAGAACAGACAGAACGATGGAATGGTCAATGAAATATTCCATACCATAGACGTCATGCTCAGTAGACACACGTGGGTTAGCCGGGATGTGGAAATCCGTGATCACTGCTTGGGACAGTGCCAATTCACCAGGCAATGAGTGACCCATTTCATTATTATTATTATTAGTTATTTTTCCTTTTCTGTTATTGTTTCTATTAAACTGTCTTTCCCTCCTCCCACAAGGGGTTTTTTCCTCCCTTTCCCCTCTTTTTTTTTTTTTTTTTTTTTTTTAAATTCCCCCCCCTTGGGTTCTATTTGCCAGCTGGGGTTACACCACGACAGTAGGAAGCCATATAAAGCTCCCTATAAAAAAACTCTGTTAAAACTCAGTTTAAAATTCATCAGAATCCAATAAAAATGCAATACAAAATTAGAATCTTCTGAAAATATTACTACTAGTATTAAGTCATTTAAAGAGCCACATTATGCACTTTCCAGCATCTGGCGCTAAGTTGACAAACTGCTATACGAACGCAACGTTGACTCCTGAGTTGAAATGAGTATTTTGAAACAAAGCTCATACAGATTGAGTCCTGCTGCCAGCTCAAACCAGGTTCATTATCATGTGCAACCTCTGCACCCGAAGGGGAAGCCTAGTTATACAAGAAACAGAGGGAGCAAAAACACTATTTCAGGTATGACAAGAAATACTTGTTTCAACATCTGGACAAATGGCTTTAAAACCGGGAAGGAAACATACTGTGCACTGTCAGCTGTTTCAAGGTCCTCCTCATATTGCTACATACTTTTACCATTTCATTGTAAGCTTCAGAGTGGTTTATATTTTGCTCAAAGAATCAACAGTTGAGAGCATTTGACTGTATGTTAAGAGAAATTTATAATCCTCATGGCTGCAGAAAAAACAATTGAAAAAGCAAACCCAAAGGTTCAAACCCGTGAATTAAAACAGAACTATCTGAACATTTAACATTCTCTAGAACTTCAATACTTCTAAACTTTTCAGATTTAGATGTGCAATACTGCAGTTAAAAACAATCCAAAGCTGTAATATATGCTTTTACTCAACATGACTGTGCTTGTAGGATCAGTTTGACATTCTTATTTTCCTTTTGGTATCAGCTGTTTTCCATACCCTGCAAACTATAATAATCTTTAAAACCTACTGGGTTTTCAATCCTTTTGATCGATAGGATCCTGATCCTGTGAAGTACTTGCTTAAGCTGTTGTATAGTCCTACGAACAGGATATGGTCTGCTCCTGTTAAGAAAAACGGTTTGACGCCCACGGCCACAAAATTCCAGGTTTGCACAAACTAAGAGCTTTGTACTTTCCTTTGTCTTACAAATGACCCCAGAGTCCTCAGAAACTGAAATTTGCAGGTTAATGGTCTCACATAGTCAAGTGGCATACCATATTGCTAAAGTCATCACCATTTTTTAAACACACTTATTTTCTGGTGCTCTGAATAATTTTTTTACAGATCTGTTCAAAAAGTAATTTGAAATAAAGTCCAGAACATTCGGGTGGAAAATACTGGCATCAAAAAGCTAATTCAAAAGCACTTTAAAGGCCGCAAGATTTCTCATTGGCAAGTGACAGATTGCCTTACAACCCCTACATTATATCTCCAAAAAGGGGGTGGGAGTAGAATAGAAGGAAAATCAACTGAAATTATCATCTGCTGCTGTGCAACACTTCCTTTCCTTTCCATAGGTGTCAGCAAAAGGAAAGCACGTTGTGTATTGTAAATACTGAGAAAACACTTCTTGATGTAATCTATTACTAATATGCACTACATAGAGGAATGGGTTTATAAATGTTTGCAGTAACGTCCAATAAAAAGTTGTGCTTTAACTCTTTATATGACTTCAGCTGTCAGTACATACAAAAGTACTTGTGTAGTCCTACATAAAACACAGTCATATGTTCTGTGGTTATTTTGAAAAAATGTCCATATTTCATTCATAAATACATTTTAATGACTTTCACATTGTATGCTGCTCCGTTTAGAGAAGTGACTGAATCAACTGCAGGTCAGAAAACTCTCACAGAAAAGCAGGCTAGCTACGAATTCTAACTCCCAGTGTAACCCATAGGATATTCCAGGATGTCACTTAATTCAAAGTGAAATCAAAAGCAATATAAATTATTTGGGACAAGATAGTCTCAGGTGCATTGAGCTGTTCATAGTAGGAGACCCAAGCTGTGTAGGACAAGAGCTTAAGAAATATGATGAGTGCCACAACTGTGACATAAAACAGCCCAGGGAAGACAGGAAAAGACCTTCTACTTACTGATCACAAAAGCTATCATTCAATCAATTTGATAAGGAATGGCCATGAAAGAGAGACCACAACCTTCATGGAGAGAACATGACTACAGAGGAAAGCGTGAAAATAGAAAACAAGCTAAACGGTACAGTCAGAGAAGATTTTAGGTTAGAGAGATGTAAGACATCAGGCACAGATTTTTCAAGGCTAGGTGTGCTTATTTCTTTTCCCTTATTCATGAAACTCCTACTTAGCTGTTACAGTGGTAAAAGGTGTAAAACTGGTATATATGAAACGTCTGCTGTTTGCACAGAGTTTTACCATAACTGCATACTCAGTCACAGTAAATGCATGTGCAAATTAGGCATGAAAAATTAGCCCTTAAGTACAAAGACAGTTGATATAAAGGTTAAATGAATTTCAGATGTATAAATCTATCCAGTTGGTGTTACAATCTAAAGTGTTATTCTACGAACAGGTCTTTAGCAACCACATTTCATAACAGACCACCGATGACTGAAGAAAAATCTAATGCTAATGACAGTGGAGTATTTTTTAAGTAGACAAAAAGTTCGCCATAACATTAGAAATATGATTTACCTGTAGTAGAGAGATACATTCCAAAAACATGTGCAAACAATATTAGAAAAATGAAGCATGATGACTTTGTCTTCTTTATCCATAAATGATCACATGCAGGAGAGCTTTCAGCTGTCTCATTCTGAGTATGTCAAATATCAAAAAAAGTTAGAAAGGCAGCACTAAAGCAAGATACTGCAACTGAGACATTTAACTTGGGGAAGTCCATATTAGAAAAGACAGAAATACTTCAGTGAGAAGCGATTTGACTTTTTTGGAACATTTGCTAGTCAAAACCAGCATGAAGCGTTGTAATTTTTAAGCAGTACAGTATCTATGAGCCACATAACAACCCTGCTAAAAACACATAAAAAAAATACATTCAGCAATGTAACTCAGCACTTTGGCAAAAAGACAACAGTATTTTGGAAGACAGATGCACTTACACAAGAAGAGTGAAGAAAAGGATTTAGATCATCTAAGAATGGCTGACCGGTTTTAGCGATCTTTTTATTTAGGACAATGGATGTGCTTGTCTTTAAAACACTAAGGTTCCGAAGTTTACTTTATTTGGGAACCTCACTTCCTAAACAAAGCTTTCTATGAAAACACACCAAAGACTTTAAAAAGTTCAGTTATTTAATAAATTGCAAGAGCTTCAGTGATTTTTTAAAAGACCAGATACCTACTAGCAGCAGCTTGGGAGACAAAAAGGTCTGCATAAAGAATTCACAGAGACACGGGCTACTCTGAAATGCACAGAGGAAATCACTTCGGTTTGCAAGCAAGAACCAACGTTCAAACCTTATCATGCAAAAGCTTAGGAAGAAGGCATGTGTGCATCAGGAAAATTAAATAAGTCAGCTTTAAAAGCCAACAGGTGCATCATACTAAGTTTTGCTTTCCAGATCCTAGATTAGAAACACTGCACATTTTTGCTGACGTTCCTATAAAACTAAAAAGACGACTGACACTAAGTTCTAGAATGTTTCTTGCGCACCACAAAATAAATTTTTCTGTGGTTCAAAGGAGAAAAAAAAGCTTGTAAATGCAGTGAAGGGCATCTGGTACAAACATAAAATCATCAGCAATGATGTCTGAAATGACTATATACTCCCACACTTTTGGGGCATCTAATATACAAAATAGGGAGAGAAAGGGGTAGTTTTTTTGCAAAAACAGGGCTACTTAGAAGAAAAAGAAAACCCCATGAAACCAATGTTCCTGAGAAAGTAATCCTCTCCTTCTTAAAGGTCAGAAGTCAGGCAGCAGACAAAAAATCCACATAAAACATTAAATTGTAACGAAATTTAACTAAGAATAAATTGAGGAGGAAGAGAAGACATTTGCAATAGCAAAACCAGACATGAAATATTCCATCTTGATACCGCATTCAAAAATCAGCCTCCTAAAATATAAACTTCATGTCAATACCTTGCATTTGGATATTGCTAGGTTGTGCTGCTTCCCACGAATACCAGATTTCTTTAGAAAAGTAAGAGGTAAATCATTATTTTTGCAGACTTGGCACTTTGCTGCCCTTTATACTTAGATGGCACAGGATTTCTGCTCTGTGTTTGTTACATTTTGAATGACTAGGGAAAGTGTTACCCCCAGAGAATCTAACAGCTGCATGTATAAAATAAAGACACATTTACATTAAATGTGTAATCCAAACAGATTTGGTTAACTGTTCCTTCCATTTTCAAATTCAACATATTTTTTAACATCCAGAGGAAAAGCAACAGGATGTCATAGTCAAAATTCAAATGATTAAACTGATGAACAGAATCTTTTTTTAATTGACAAGAATATGATGGATATTATGAACAACAAAGGCTTCAGATCCTGCCTGCACAGAATCATGAAGAGGGGCGATTATTTAGGGGGTTGGCTAACAAAATGCATTTTTTCACATAAGGGTCATACATTTGGAGTTCTTTTTATTAAACAAATAGCGTATGACAACAAAATCTGCTGTACTAAATATTGGAACAGCAGAGGAAAAAATTAAGCACCTCTGAAGTTACTTCTTGCGCCTTTAGGCTTCAATTCTTCAAACGTAATTATGGTCGTGTATTGACCATATTGAAACAATTTTAAAAAGAGTAATTGTTTACTCATTTGACAGCTGGGAGGAGGGGTACGATCTCCACAGCTGGGAGGCAGTTTCCCCCTCCAAAACTCAGAAGTGTTTAGGGTTGGGCAAAGGGATGCAGGAGGGGAGGGCAACATTGTCCTCATTCAAGGAAAACTCGCCCTGTTACAGTCGGTGGGATGGCAGAACATTGGCAGCTTCTCCAACGTCACATGCTTGTGAACGTCAGTCATGTCACCAAATAATCACTTTCTGTAACATTGTTCTCATCCACAGGCTAAACACCGTCCAAAAAGAGAGGGAGGGAGCTGTTAAAAACTTGGAGAGAGGGGGGAGGGAAGGAAAATTCGGCTACCGAGCGATTACTCTGTTTTCCACTTTATTTCTACAGTTCCTTTGTTTTAACTATGACATTCATAACTTTCAAACAGCTACAAATTTATAGACTACTAGGGACTGGAGTGTGCACACGTTGTAGTACAAACTATGTTCAGGGGGTACTTACGAACAGCTGCAAATACAACTGAAATCCTATTCTACTACGCATATCTAAAGAAGGATTTACTAAACCTGTGTCAGTAACCAGAATACTTTAAACAGTGAAATATTAAAATCAAACACTATAAAATGTTCACAAATTCTGAACTTTTTCAGGTAATTTTCAATTGTCAGCTTTTAAAGAAAAGAAATGCCTGTTTTCCTAGGCACAGAAGATATGCTTAAGGAGGATTTCTGCAAATAAGACTCCACAGAAAATGGATTATTTTATTTATAATACTACATAAACCTGTATATAATATATAACCACGTTAATCAAATCCCTTTCCACTTGAACTCAACTCTACACTAGAGATCACAAGGAGTTTTATCTTAGGTAACTTCATGACAGAACAATTGCTAATTTTACAACAACTGCTTTACAACAAATACCTAGAAATTGTTTACCTACAGTAAGAAAGTTAAATGTCACAACAAGAGAGTATGAAAATTCATAAGTACCACTAAGAACACAATTGAAAAAGCCAGGCACGTTTGAGGCAACACTCCAGATGTGAAAAACATCAGAGAAGTCAGCGGTCTTAAGTGTGAGCATGTGATTAGATGATTTAGGGAATAAGGATTAACTTTAGGGACACCAAAAAAAGGGTTTTTTTTCCAAGGAGTGTATTGCTCTTATTGTGTAATTCTCCTGGCTTCCAGATGCCATCATTATGTGGGTGTTATACAAATACACACATCAGCACATTAAGGAACCAAACTCTAAACATCGTATTTTCATACCTTTTACAAGTAACTGGAAAAGAAGTGAGACTGTGGACGTAAACTTCTGCCAACTGAACTGACATCAGCCTATCAGCATCCCATTCCTCCTCCCCCAAAACCCTGTAACACAGGTCTTACAATTACCAGGACACCATCTGCCCCAAACTATGACTATTATAAAATTCCCCGAGTTCAAGAATGGGATGGGTTGACGTACATCTTATCATTTACTGCTTGCCTTTCGGAATTAAAAACTCCTATCTAATGTACATGGAATCAGCACATTTTAGCTATTTCAAGAAAACTAACAATTTAAAAACTTGTTTTCTCATCTCGGCTCCTATAACAAAGCCAAGTTCAAATTAAGTATCTATCTAGTAGAAATACTTTCTGGGATCAAGAGAGTACATTTTGATGTACCAGCATCAAAGAAAGCCAGTGGAAGTGTTAAATTGCAATCAGCAACTATTTATAAAATGCTAATTACACTGTTTAGACAATCTGCTGATTACAATTCTATGCAAATAGAACACTAAACCATTTTGAAGAACAGGCAAGAAAGTTTTCCTCAATAACATCAAATTACTCTATGAAGCTGAGGAAACATTTCAGAGATGAACTTGTTTTAAGTATCTAGCAAACAGCATAAAAAGTGTTCACACATATAGGCTTGGGGCTCAAATAACAGATTAAAGTGAAAGTGAATTATTCACTGTTTCAGTCATTGCAACTTTGTCAATCTCAAGCTGCAGATCTGATGATTTGGTGGATGCAGACAGACAGCTGTAACCACACTTGCTTTTCACATTTATCTCAAGCATACCAGATCAAAAGCCTACTGCAAGAGACCATTCACCTTTTACAAGTGATTGCTAGAATTCTTTCTGCTCGAGTAACGCACATGGTCTCCAACATCCAGATAGTTTTTTGTTTGTTGGTTGGTTCGTTTGGGGTTTGTTTTTGTTTTTGTTTTTTTAAAGTTAGGAGAAAGCAGTACAACCCAAAAGGCATAAGGTTTCTTTCTCTGTTCTTGCTCTCTCTAAAACACAGATAGAACATCTTGTATGTTAGAAGTTTTAAAGTATTCTGAAACCAAATGTTTCACAAGAAAAGGCAGCACCTTCTTGATGCTTATAAGCAGATCTGGTTCAGATTTCATTCTGGTAATGTACAGTTCCTCAAAAGAAACAATAACTAGCTTTGAATTGTCGGAGTATTTAACACCTAATTTTATTGTCAGAATATTTCATTAACATTTGTTAATACGTGTTTAGAATATTTGCCTAAATATTTCATTTAAAAAAAAAAAAAAATCACAGAACCAGAGGGAACATGAAATAAAAAATTATTTTAAATGCCCTAGTTCTACAAATTAAAAGGACCCATGCAGGTCTACAGGACCCTACCAGAAGTTTCAAAAACAAAAATAAAATTAATGCGCATCTAGACTAATCTCCAAATTCCACCAGTCTACCCTTTTCTAAAACAGAATTGCTCCTGCATTCAGACAAACCTTACCACCTTTCTGCAAAAACAGCCAGTCTATTTTTATCTATTTTACCAAGAGCAGAAACTGTTTTATTTTGACATCAAGAGACAGCCATAAGCATGCAAATAATGCCATCTAGCGGAGCACCAAATTTACCATTCTGGCAAGAAACAAGAGCATTTTTATCTGTGCATGTGTATGTTTGCTCAATCTCCGACTCCCTTGCAGCACACGCCAAGTGCTACAAAAGGTTAGCAGAACTGCAGAACCAGAGATATGCTGTGAAATGGAAGTGAGCAAATTAATCACTACAGGAATAGAGTATTTTTGATGTTCCTGGTTGCACACTTTGATTGAAGGGAGTTGCACGGGGTGTGTTACAGTAGTGGCCGTAAGGCATTCCCATAGGGAATCTTTTGGTCACTTTTTGCTAATGGTGACAGAATATCAACAGCTGTATACATGTAGCTGTTTAATAACCAGAGTGTAATTATCAATCACACAAAGCGTCTAACTCCTTAAATGAATCAATCAACCCCACAAAAAATAATTCTAAATCAAATCAGAGGTTTTATAATCTGAAAACAGAAAAGTCTTCATCATCTACTACAACCTTGCCTCAGTTCACAAATCACATGAGAGGTACCCCACTGCAACGATACTGGACAAATGACGTACATTTGCTTGCATTTTTTTTTTTATTTTCCTCATTTTTAAAAGAAAACACAGAATTGTATACTTCATATAGCTGTAGCTGTACAGCTAAGAATTGCAATGGCAGCATTCCATACAGACTGCACAAGCATTTTCATCTGAAATGGCTTTTCATGAAGATTAGGACCTAAAGACTCCAACGCTTGTTTGATTTACCTGGCCACTAACGATCTCCTTCCAAATAAAATACCTAATGTGCTCATAATAACTATTACCTTCTTTTTGCACAATAAAAATGCACTTATGGGATACCATGCCTTTAAGTCTTCAGTTAAATTTACCTTTTAGTTTTGCACATTGAAAATGTCAGAGCATTCATTTATGATCAGAGCAAGCAAGCAAAGATCTTGCTATTTCTTTTACACACTGGGAGAAACAATCCCACAAGGTTTATCAGACGTCATTCTGCTTTGGAATGGAAAGTACCTAAGTATATGATGTGTTTATTGCCAAAGGATCAACTTACTGTTTAAAATCAAAGTCTGATGCTCGAAACAAAAGGAATCACCTAAATTGAAGCAATAACGCTTGGTCAAAATAAATGCTTCTGATTTTAAGGAGCCACTGCCAATAGCTACATATCAGGTCATTTCTGATAGCCACAATTTTACAGAGAAGTTGATTAAACAGCTGCCTTTTACACACCAGCACGATGTGATCTGACAGAATCGGCAGCAGAACCGATGGAAAAAGGAGGGTTGTTGCTTTAACCACCCCCTTCCCGAGACATCCCTTACATAAGCCCTCACCGCAGTGCCTCGGGAGCCCATCTGGATGGCAAACTCCACCACACGTGCCGCCAAGAAAAACTCACTTATGAATCAACAACGAAAATTTCTCCCCTTCCGAAGGAGCTTGTGGGTTTGGAAAGGACTGGCACGACAGAAACCTGAACGCTGCGGGAATTTATTTACATTTTACTTGCAGTCAGCTTGAGGCATCTCCTCACTTCACTTTTTAACCCTTGTGAAAGGGAGAAAAAGTTCAAAGCCAGGAAAGAAAGAGCTATGCAACTTTCTGGAACTTCATTTATGAGATTTTGTGAAATCACAGCTCTCCTTGAATGCAGCAATGCATTTTCCAGATGAGGGTACATTATTTTTGTGCTCATCAATCCGCGTTTGGTGGCTGAGCTGCTTTTCCTCTCAAAATGTCAGGGATCAAATACTTTCTTAGACTCTTCATGTCTTCTAAAACCATATCATAGAAGTTCAATTTTGTCATTTATAGGCCTTCAATAGTAAAGAAAATATTTCTTGTCTGGAGCCCATTGAAAAGTCATTAGGATATATTATTTATGCAGGGACTGAGCCTGAGCGATACCAAGTGACCACCAGCCTCCTCTACAGACGATGAGAGTAAAGCATGCTCCACATCCTTCTGAATTAGGCCCTAGAGGGACACCACCGCTGCACGCTGTAGTAAGTACTCTGCAGACAGTCATAACACTGGAGCAGTTCCATGTATGGAGGCACCAGTCCAAAGAAAACGGTGGTTAGTACAACCATGACACAGATAGTCCTCTATTTCACTTGTAACTTCATAGCTTGGATGGATCTGCAGTATTGATAAAGATGATCGCACTCAACACATTGATTATTAATGGTCTGATACTTTTTGCTGACATCAGGGTTTGGGGCATGAATATGTAACGACTTCTGAAGTCCACGCTAGACTCCGTTGATTTTCATTAGGAAAAAAAAAAAGCACTCATTCAACTAAGTTATCATATTTGTAGCAGTAACTTTCCCAATGAGCACGTCTTTCTTACAATTAACACAACTTGCCCCTTTTTTAATTATACACTCCTGAAGCAACATTTAAAGTCACTGAGAAAACTGCTTTTATGATCACAGTCTTATCTGAATAGTTTTAGCTGCCTCTAAAGTGAGGACCAGGGCACTCCAGCATGTACTTTAAATAAGTCTGGTCAAAGCAGAAAAGTATTGACAGGATGGAATAACTGTGCATCAGCTGGAAAGAGATGGTCCAAGTGACCTGATGTATTAGTTTTCTTCCTTCTGTAGAGCCTACAAACTCACAAATGCTTGACAGCACATCAACTTCCATGCAATCACAGTTGCGACTGACAGGCTAAGCAGCTGCTTATGCTCAAGAATGGAAAATTAAATTCATCATTTGTATAATGCAAGAACAACAAGAGAAGTGTGAGAAGGAGAGAGAAAACACACTGCCAGCAATTTATTTTATATCCCCAAATTGCTGCCTTGTTTTCAGTTTATTAAACAGTAACTGGCCAGGAAAGTAATTGAAATAAACATAAGTGCCCCAGAAAGAAGAAAACAACAGCCAGCATTAAATTACAGTGCTTACATAAAGTCAGTAAGCAAGTGCCAGCATTGATGCCATTTATGAGAACTGCGGTGCTGAGATAAACTCAATGGGTTCTCATATTATCTTCTTGCCTAGCCTCAAAAGAGGTTATCACTTCCCTCCATGTGGCAGCATTTAATTGATTCACAAAGAAGCAGCTATTTGGAACTGAAGCCAGACTTTTGCAGCTCTGAGGAAGACAACATGTTTGCAAAAAGCAGCACTGCTGCATCACGAGGCCTTTCCCGAGGGTGCTGTACAAAAAAAATTAATGCTTTTTGGATATGAGAAAAGCACAACAGAAATGCTTTCTTTCACTTCTTTCCATTTAAAGATGTGTTGAACTCTCAGACTTTGGTTCTCACTCTGTTCTGGAGTATGAGATAGTTGAACACCTCTGCAAACTCTTCCTCTTCTCTTCCCGAGTTCTGCCCCTAACAACCGTCACCACTCTCACAGACTTCAGAATGAACCACAATGCGGCTTTTCTGAAATTGTCAGACAGAGGTGGTCCACTTGGTAAGATTCAGAGTAGAGGTTTTGAAGAGCACACAGCTCAGGAGAGCCTGCTTCAACTCCCCCATCTACCACAGTCATGCTGCAGAATTGGGCAAATTCTTGTCTGCTTATACTCAACCCCTCAAACTGCAAAGTGTCCATGACCCGGCAGTGGAGAAGTGCACTACAGCATCTGATAACACCGCAGTCCTCAAAGGAACAGGCTGAAGCAAACCTTTTTCCAAAGAGCTACAGTCCACGGTATTTATTACTAGGAGAAGAAAATGTTGGCAGAAAGTATTTCCAGGGACCCCAAGACTAACTCCCTCCATGCAGATACAAACCACACAACTTTTTTTCAGAATACTATAGCTTGGAAGATTAGTTAATGTCCTATATAATGAAGAAACGGAAGCATGGGTTAAACAGAAAACATCAGAGATCCTCAACAAATTGCTAGCTTGAACACTGCCACTAACCCATTCTTCTTCTCCCCAAACCTCCAGAGCACCCAGACCATGACTGATTCTGGAGTTAGGTCACCTGTCAAGGGGGATGGATTGAAATGACAATTAGCAATGTAGTCTCAACAATCCAAGTTACAAAAATCCATCAGTTTCTAGCACTGATGAAATAGGAAAGAGAGAGGACAAAAGGCCAATTTGAAAAAGTTTGAATTTTTCTTGTTGTCCAACGGCAGCCTGATGGAATTCAAGGCCTAGATGTACGTCTACAACTGCTGATAACTAAGACTTGTAGCAATCTCTATTGCATCTAGGCATAACACTGTTTTAAACCATTGCATATATACACTATACACTGACAGTTAGTGACTAGTACAATACTCAGAAATGAGACACAGGAAGCCAAGAATTATAAACCGGAAATGAAAGGAAGACAGAGAGAGCGTGCAAAAAAGTATACAAAGATTAGGAAGGGGAAAAAAGGAGACAAGAGGAAAAATGGGTACAGTTTATAAATATACAGCAATAAAAAAGGCTTTTTTAAAGTGGAAAAATGAAAAAACAGAAAATACTAATTACAGTCTGTATTTGTAGTGCACAACTTCAGTAACTGTAATGTTCATTTATAAAAAATATTCTATATAGTAGCAACAGTCTGCAGTAACTCATAAACCAGATCCACTAGTGAGAACATTAGAGCTAACAATTTGTCTATGAGAACCAACTTACTACCATTCCTCCAGTATTTAAAAGCACGATAATGCTTAAGAAAGACAGAACAAGTGTGGTATATGTGCTGTTTATCCTGCATCGTTTTTAAGATCAAAATCTTCATTAAAAGCAAATGAGATGCTGAAACAGTAGTGACTTATTGCAATCTGCAGATTTTACGTAACAAGTTACAAGTTCCTTAAACTAGCCCAACCTGCATTACGTTTGCATTATGTGCATAAATATATATATATGCACACACATACACCGATCTAACTGACTTACATTACACAATCAAGCAAGAGTCAAATGTGTTTCCTGTTAAACAAATGTGGGTGGTCTGCTTCTCAAGCAGTATTGTGTCAATGAATTTTGTAAAGCAGTATAGTGCTTAATTCCATTTGAACAGCCCTCTGCAGAGGACATAGCTATGTTTCATTCTTCTATCAAAGTGTATTAACATCTCTTCCAACTAGCACAGTAGAAAGGTGGTCCCATCTTTACGGGAAGCAATATTATGACCCAACAGAAACACCAAGCTTTGATTACCAATTTCTTTCTATTCTACTTTAATTGCATCTTAATAAGTAAAGTTATTTCAATGACAGGGATATACTCTGGATGAAATAAATGTTAACTCATGAATGGAAATTGGCAAAAATTCAGTCTACAAAGTAGTCTTGGAAGCAGATGGGAAAATTCAACAGAATAGTACTAAGCTGGCTATAACACTACTCATACATCTTTCACCACGGTGCCCTCCCCTCTGCGGTTACTGGGGGTTTCAGGGTTTTTTTGGTTGTTATTAAACAACAATCATGTCCCTAATGTGAGACTTATTTCAATATGCATAAATAGTTCCCTGAGCATCAGATGACTGTATGGAGCCAAAAGAGGATTTCTGGTGTCCAATAACACAACTGAACTAAGGGCACGGGTTCCCCTTAACGCAATCAGTGAATTTGTATATTCTTCATATATCCTTCCTTCACCCAAACACTTGTTCGGTTTTTAATTTGTAGGTACTTATCTTCTATCCTCCTGCCATAATTGGCCAAAACTGACAAATTAAAAAATTAAAAAGTAATTGGTGAGAGTCTGCAAACACAAGAGGCTTTCACAGAAATGACACACTAACAAAGTTATGCACACAGGAAATAACTAATGTTATTTTGCTTTCATATAATTACTTAGATTATTTTAAAGAATAAGAACTACTGATAGCTTTTCTTTTATGAACTTCAGAAATCCCCTCTCAATTTTCTCTAAGAAGACATGCAAACTCATCCTTCTTATAAATGCAAAATTCTGAATTTGGAAATCTGTAAGAGACCTGTATTTTCTGTTACACAAAAAATCTTACAACTGTGGATGTTCTTATATTTCACCAGAAAACGTCCCCATTTTTAGTAGGGCTGAAGTAATGAGCTACTTAATGACATATAGTGTGTTTAAGTCATTTTGGTTTCTTGCCCAAAAACTCTCTTCAATACTGCTGCCACTCCACAAGCAAATTTATACCACAAGTGAAAATTTATACTTCCAAAGATAAACTTTCATCTCTCTTGCGGTAAGCCTTATGCAGTATATCAAGAATTTTTAATAAACATACATTTCTTCATGTTCCACAGTTTCTGCATATTATACACAATATTTTCTCTATTAAATACAGATTTGGTTGGTATTTTATTTTTATTCTAGAAAAAAGAAAGGAAGCAATATCTTTCCACTGACAAACTTTAAGAAACTTGAAACAAAAGGAAAAATAAAAACCTTTATATTGGCTTGAGCTTTTCTAGCTATGATTGGCAGATATGAGGCTGATGACATTAGATTTTTCATTTAAGTTTAAAGTAATGCATCAAAGTACTACTGCTTAGAGCAGAAGCAAACCGCATTGTTAGGACAACCACCTAATTTAGTTCCCATGCTAGCGGTGCATTCAGTTTTTGGTAGATTTTATGGAACAACACTTCAGCAATAAAAAACAGATGGTCTGTGGACTGGTAAAGCACAATGCATGTGGCATGGCAGGGCTCTTCCCAGTGTCTCTCTGGCAAATATTAGGGATGAAACTGTGGCACAGCTGAAACCAACAGGAGTTCTGCCACTGAACTGAACATGGCCAGAATATCACCCTCAAAAGTTACAAGTCATCCATATGCTCATTCACATCACAGCAAATCCATACACAGGCTACTGAAATCAAATTTCAATTCAACTTAATTATTTGTAGTGATAACATATTAGGGTATTACATGAAATCGTCATTTCTGGACCAATGTTGTTACTATTACATTTGCTGCTTCATCAAGTTTACATGCATTTTCATCATTTGTTGCCACAGGATCCTTTGTCATTGCTGATAGCAAGTCTCAATAATGATTAACATTTAGGTACCCAAAAAAGTAAACCCTGGTCAGATTCACATGGGGTGTATGTCTTCCAGACACACAATCCCTGGTTTGTTAAGGACTGGTCCCAAAATAAAGCAACACACTAGTCAACATGAAGAAGAAACGCAGATATGTTTCAGACACCTGGATCCCAAACCTTCTGAACCACGCTTATGACACCAGAGACACAGACAGCGGTTGCTGTGCCCACCACTCAGATTGCTGCTGCTTATGATCCACTACTGTTACATTCCTGCCTTCGCAGACCTTTTCCAACTGCAGGAATCACTCTATAATCCAATTTCTTCATGGTCAGAATGCCTCATATAAATGACATAATCCCTAGCTTGAGTATTCAGTCACATGGGCACATTCCTTCTCCATGCTCATGTTTTCAAAAACCTGTTCTTCTTACGCAAATAGTTATAAACTCACTCGCTTGCTTAAATCTGTGAGCACAAATCAATGGGGAAAAGGGCTGCTAGTGACTTGCTTTAACATCAGAGCAAGATTAATTTCTTTAAGTTTCTAAAACCTACTGTCAAGAAAAATCTAAGTTTTAAAAACATAATGGAACAAAGTCATTACACTGATGAGATCAACAGATAAGAGTGTTTTGGAAATCGAATCATAACCTCCATTAAAAATACATATTAAATATATTTGCACTATAAGCCTGAAGTCTTCTGCTTCAGGTATGTAACAAGACAAAAATTGGCCTAATGCAGCAAACTGAATGGGTTAGTTTTGCCTTTCAATTTCCCCAAGATAGGCAGCAAATTACTAGAAACAAAAGCAGGCCAACAGGACCGTTATTTCTTCAGCTCAGCGTTAAGAAAGCACAGCAGTCTCATCATCAAATATATTTCACATTTTCTTCCATGTAACTATCAAACAGATTGCCCTAACAGAAGCATAAAAACAAAGCATCAAATTCTTCAAACACCATTCAAAATAAGCTCTCTCTGGCTATGTTTTTAAGCCTTAATTGGCATTTCAAATTGGCAATTGCCTACAAAACACTCTAGTATAACAAATTATTCCCACTCTACTAATCCATTGGTGACCTATATAAAATGTGACTATAAAGAACCTTTTAACAGTGAGATCTACTGGTATAGTAAGTATATATACTTCCCATCCCTGGAGGTGTTCAAGGCCAGATTGGATGGGGCTTTGAGCAACCAGGTCTACTGGGAGGTGTCCCTGCCCATGGCAGGGGGGTTGGAACTAGATTATCTTTAAGGTCTCTTCCAACTCTAACCATTCTATGATTCTGTGATTAAAATTTAGTTCAATTAGTGAAGTTGTCCATTTTTAGACCCTCTCAATTCCACATTAACATTTAAATTTGTTTCCTTTCACGATTAGGGGGCTGGAACATCTTTCTTATGAGGAAAGGCTGAGGGACTTGGGTCGTCTTAGTCTGGAGAAGAGAAGACTGAGGTGGGATCTCATCAATGCTTGTAAGAACTTAAAGGGAGGGTGCCAGGAGGACGGGACCGGTCTTTTTTCAGTGGTGCACAGTGATAGGGTAAGAGGTAACGGACACAAACTTAAACACAGGAAGTTCCATCTAAACACAAGGAGGAACTTCTTTCCTTTGAGGGTGGCAGAGCACTGGAACAAGCTGCCCAGAGAGGTGGTGGAGTCTCCAACTCTGGAGACATTCCAAATCTGCCTGGACACTATCCTGCGCAACCTGCTCTAGGTGACCCTGCTCTGGCAGGGGGGTTGGAACTAGATTATCTTTAAGGTCTCTTCCAATTCTAACCATTCTATGATTCTGTGATTAAAATTTAGTTCAATTAGTGAAGTTGTCCATTTTTAGACCCTCTCAATTCCACATTAACATTTAAATTTGTTTCCTTTCACGATTAGGGGGCTGGAACATCTTTCTTATGAGGAAAGGCTGAGGGACTTGGGTCGTCTTAGTCTGGAGAAGAGAAGACTGAGGTGGGATCTCATCAATGCTTGTAAGAACTTAAAGGGAGGGTGCCAGGAGGACGGGACCGGTCTTTTTTCAGTGGTGCACAGTGATAGGGTAAGAGGTAACGGACACAAACTTAAACACAGGAAGTTCCATCTAAACACAAGGAGGAACTTCTTTCCTTTGAGGGTGGCAGAGCACTGGAACAAGCTGCCCAGAGAGGTGGTGGAGTCTCCAACTCTGGAGACATTCCAAATCTGCCTGGACACTATCCTGCGCAACCTGCTCTAGGTGACCCTGCTCTGGCAGGGGGGTTGGACTAGATGATCTCCAGAGGTCCCTTCCAACCCTGGTGATTCTGTGATTCCTCTTTACATGCATAGCAAAGGCATCGCACAAAAGCTGTACATCTGTGTGAGATGCTTGGCTGTTTGAGAGCCCTTCACATATCTTTTACTGGAAAGTATTTACACCATAGCACGTGGATCAGACTTGGCTGTCCTTAATGTATTCACTGAGTAATCCTCTACTAGAAGTCACTGTATCAGAGTAAGACACATATGCCCAGATTCTTCTTCACTCAAAACTAGTGGCTATGCCTACTATATTCTATATGCAAAACACATCTGATTCCTTTTAAATTGACAAAAATTGCATCTTCAATATAAGTAATATCTGTTCATTACTGCATAATAACCAAAGACTCATGCACACTGGAGCAGAAGTACATTAGCATCACACACGTTCCTATTATGAATCCACAGACTTTACGATACTTAATCTCATCTTTAGTAGAGCCTGAAAATTTCTTCCATCTCAATGTCAGAAAGCCTTCTGAAATAATACACGTAAATGGGAAGTAAAAAACTAAGATTCAAGACCATAACTGTTTTGAACACTAGAACAATATTTAAATATGTGTAATTTGTTTTATTATTTGTTCTGTTATCCGAGACAGTAATATTTCTCTGATATTTATGACACTTGGTGCGCTCACAGCTGGTAGTTGCAAAGAAATCCGAATTCAGATTTCAAGATTGAGGAATTTCTAGTGAACACCCACAACAAACTAAATTAAGCCAGCCCATTAGGATTTCTTCACAAACAAAAGCTAACAAAACATCCGTCTGGCAACAACAATACATAACCCATTTTTACAAAATGTAGTTTAACTGCAAGCAGCAGACAGTTTCTGCCTTATCTACACAGTATAAATTCAAAAGTTTCAGTATTATACTCACAGCGAATTCCGTAAATCATGAGAGGATCAAGTTGCTTCTTCCCATGCTTCCCTTGACCCGAAAGGTTGGAGATGGCCTGAATTTCCCGATGGAAGAGGTAATCAAGCAATGTCAGTGCCATCTTCTCAGCTGTGCGGCAGTTTGTGCTGATGTGCAGCATGTCAGCAGGGGTGATGGGGCAACGGACCCGCATCTCAGGATTATTTTCATCTCCAAGCCATGTCCCATTGGGGTAATCCTCTAAAAAAAGAGATTGTGGAAATTCTAATTGTGGCACAGAATGAAACCATCAGGTTCAAGTTACAGTCAACATTTCAAGTTATCATGAGCTTTTCCAGTTTTCTTCGTAGTCCCCATAAACTTCTTTAAAATTTAGCATGACTAATAGGCTCACAAGATTTGCTACAGATAAAAAGTTATTCTCAAATCCACACCAATGGTGACCGAAAATTATTGCCATTAATGTTCTGGCCTACACGAGGAACTGCTGCAATTACTCCGAGATGTCTCGCTCTCAGATATCTTTTCAGAGTGTCTCATATTAGAGGCCAACAGCTGAAAAGGCACAGTATATTTACAGTGTTCTCATTCATCAAGTTAGTCATCCCCTAAAAATGAAGATTACTGCAATCCCGTAATATTCTTAAAGTACAGCTAATTTCAAGAAGCTAACAGCTATGAACCACATTTTTCCGCAACAGCATCAGATTAAAATGAGTCTAAGCAAGATTATAAATTTAAGAAATTATAATTAATAGTGAGCAGTAACTTACTTAATCACTTTAAAAGAGTATTTCAAGCAATGATAATCACTCAAAACGTAGCCAGAAATGCCAATCAAAATTTTGGTTCTTCTTCAAATTTACTGGCCAGCAGTCCACATTATTTCCTAAACCCACAGTTTACTAAGGACGAGGCCCAGCATAAACATAATGAATCAATTGCTAACCATCTGCCAAGTGCATCTTCCCTTCTATTCAAGTATAAGGTCATTAGCAGCAGAACTATACCTAACTTCTCCTGTGTATACACACACGTTTTTATATATAATAAGTTTTTTTGATTTCTGTTCCAGGCTCTCAGCTTGGTGGGAAATACACCTATTAATTTTAAGAGGAATACTAAGCCCTCACTGGAAATTAATCTTTGCAGACAATGCCAAAAGTTAGTGGATTCAAGATGAACCAGAAACTAGAACAGAGCCTGTAAGGATGACCAACCCCTACTGAAGTGGAGGATGCAACACAGGACCTAGGATGACACATTCGAAATAAAACCAAAATTTCCAGTACAAATCTTGACAATGCTAATAGGAACTGGACAGAACAACATTCCAGTACTATTTCAATATTCACTGACACAGACCATTTGGATTTAATTTTTGTTTGCTGAACTTTGTGCAGTAAAACAAAGCTTCCTGACTTAAGAGTCAGTCAGCCCTTCCACACTAGAGCTCTACAGTATTTCATTGTTGTTTCACATACCTTCAGAATGGTAAAAATGTGAACCAAGTCATTCAATCACATGATTTATCTTTCATTAAATGCCTTTAAAGTAGAGTTTCATGGCACATACAAAGTAACAAATTCCTGTTTTCCATAACCCTTCCAGTCACAACACAGGGTTACAGAGTTCAGGCAGATGAATATACCCTTTTCACATTGCACAGGATCCCTGAGCAAGCAGCATCTTTATTTCCAAGTACTGGCATAGGCTAAGCAGCCTGCATTTTACCAGGCTTCAAGCCAATTGCATGCAATAAAATGTAACATAAAAGCAACTCAGACACTAAAAAACACTTTTCCAACATGACCTTTGGGTTGAGTCACACCACATGTCAGATGCAAGTTTACCGCAATGAATAACGACAGTATGAAGCAAACATCAGATTATGCAATACTGATATATCACTATAAACATCAGATTATCAACTATAATAATTTGTAAGGAAAAATATTTAGCTGCTCATCTATGTAGCAGCTAGTCCCTCAAACTTTTTTGTGTTGAAACCAGAACTTAATGCTCTGTTCTGAATATACTTTTATACACTTGCAATTATTTTTTTTTTACATATATTTTATTTGAACCTTATTTTTTATCCCGAACTATGTAACAGGGCACACTAGCTGTTTTCTGCTCACAGTACCAGGTGCCACCTGAAAAATAAGGTGGTTCAGATTCATTACAACTTGTTTTGAATGCCACTGTGTCTGGCCTCACCACAGGTCTGGTTAACATTATCAGGGAAAAAAACAGTCTGTTCCTGAAGATAAATTGACTGTTTTATACAAATTTGGGCAGAGCTGGCAAAGCAAAACTATCTCTGGATAAACGTGTAAGTTTCTCAAAAATTCTAGGAAGCCTGAGTAAATGATGCTACATCCTATCAAACTCTTATTGCTTTACCAGTTCACAGAATTACTATTAGAGTTATTACTACCTATGAAACACCTTTCACCTGCAGTCTTGTTTAACAAATGCTATCAACATACATGAAACGAAGATTTTTTTTCAATTTGCAAAATAATCTCCCCTTTTTATTTTTTTTTTTTTGTACTGGCACAGAGTCTAGAACATACTGTTTTTACCACGTGCGACTGTTCTTTTATTGCTAAAAGCCTGGAAAAAAGACACTATCTTGTTATTCTGACCTATGAACACATGCCCCACATTAAATTATCTCTTGCATTTTCCTCCTGCTTTAAAAGCTTCAGCAGAAAGGGAATTTGCTTTATAATCATTTTACATTAACTGGAACTTGCATGACTAAAGTTAAACATGACTCTACTGTCTCACTGCAGCTACTTCAGGGCACAAAAGCTAAACTATTCCTTATCGTATATAAAAATAATTCCTAACGGCCTGCCAACACATCTGGCACTTTGCATAAAGCAAATATAATGAGCTCGGCACACAAAAAAATGGTGAAAAGAGGGAGTACAGCATCAGTTATGAGGGAGGCAGAAGTGCTCTGAAAAAGTGGTGTGGTATGGGAGAAGACAGACTGAGTAAGAGAAAGAAAGACTGGGAATTTGATGGAAGTTCTCTCTGAACAATTAAGTACATAAATACTATTGATTAAAGCTGCATCATTTGAAGCTCCTAGCACTCAAACATCCTTTTATGCTTACTGAAATGGTTCTTTACGCGTATTATCAGGCATTATATGTAATATCTAGATAGAATCTAGATGAGTCAGGTTATGTAGTACATACAATGTAATAGCCAGATACCGCGCCAGGACTCCACTAGGCACTCTACAGCCATACACAGCTGCTTCTATTCCTTAAAGGCTACCAAAACACAAATAGCGTAAAGGGCTGGGGAGGCAGAAGACAGTCAAAGAACACACTTTTCTTAAAAATAATGAAATGCAAACGCACACACGCATCTGTAACTCAGTTAATCTCACATCTTTTTTGTTTTGCCCTGAAGTATTTTTCCTTCATTAATTTTCGTAATGGCCTTGCTGCATTTTGAGTGCTATGTGGAAAGGTACTTCCTTGTGTTTGTTTAAACCAAATATCATCAGAGAAGGGGCTCTTGATCATTTCTACTTCCAGTGTTAAAAGTCCTGACAATTTTATCTGATTGCCTCTCTGTACTCAGAAGCTCATTTCAATGACAGACAGACAAATTTCTAGCTCCTCTTCAATGGTTTTTTTTGTTTGTTTTTTTTAAGATGAGAAAATTTGCCTTTATCTCCATTCCACTGAATTCAGAACTAGTTCGCTTTTCAACAGTTTTCAAATCTTTTTTACTGTATTAAGTCCATTTCTTTTATCTTACAACACAGCTGTCCATTCCTCTGTTTCGGCAGGGATGTGCAAGACGACGGGAGGTGAGTGGGGCTACTGCGCAAACAAGCATTTCTATGGAAACAGGACGAGCGAGCTTTAAGGTTAGCATCAAGAAAACCTATGTCAAAAGAACAAAAACCAGACTAGAGTTACTGTGGCTCTCAGACTCGCTCTCGATGTGTGTATGTGTTTTCCCGCCCAGGGAGATGACAGACACTTAACTGTTACTCATGTCTTTCCATTGGGATACGCTCCTCTAGTTTGACATGTGAGCATTAGCAGTAAGACTAGAAGCAAAGCTAGGCTCTGCTCTCTTGCTAGGTGCTGTCAATCACTCCTTTAAAACAAGGAAAAACAAAAGGAAACACCTGCCCACATAAACACTTGACTTAACATGTTCCATTATTCCAAGTAGTTGTGTTTATTTTAAGAACAAGGCTGGGTGCAAAACTGGCATTTGCAGCAAAGAAAAACAAATGGTAGCTGCAGTACAAAGGCAGAAAGATGAATTAACCTTAAAAAAAAAAAGCTGCAACCCCCCCCCAAATCCTAACCTACAAAAATAAACCCTCATTTCTAGAGAAATTAAATAATATTTTGGCTGATGTATAGAAGATTACACATCATATTTTTAAATAAGCTTCTACCAATTAGCCGGAGTCCTTTGCCCTTGCAAGAGTTCACTGGGGCAGTGACTAACTGACAGAGAATATTGACTTTACTAACTAACAATCATTAAATATAAGGAACAGAGCGACGCTCGGGCTCTATGTTAACCTACAAATCTAGCAATGTAATTTAAAGCTTGTGCTAAAAGAAAGGTTGAAGCTATGTTCACCAAAACCACCTCCCACCACAAAAAGCAGTTAAGACGCTGGGAGTTCTGGCAAAAGGCAGCATACAACACACACATCCACGAACATCAGAAACCCTGGACACAGACATGGAGTTTTACGCCTGAGTATTCTCATGGGGGAAAAAAGGTTTAATTTCCATGTAAATATAAAAGAAAGATAGCCAGAAGAATCTCATGCTCTAACTATAATCTTCCATACGGTACAAAGGATTTGGCTAACAGAAACACAGTTCCAGTTAACTTCTAAGCTCCTGTGGTTAGAGGACCGGTACACTATACGAGATACTCTGAAAACATATCCTGCACTCTCCAGCTCTCAGGGGTTCTTCAGTTGTCTGACAGACAACACGCAGCACGAAACACATATGGGCATGCAGTACCAAAGCATATTTGTCTCAGCAAATACTACGGTGTGCATAGAAGTCTCAGCATAACATCAGCAAGATTACTAGTTTGTTAACATTAAGGCTTCAGTTTTAGTACATGACTAAATCCATGACAGAAAGAGGAGATTCACTTACTTTATGACTCATAAAAGGTCAGGGAATTTACAGAAGCAGAAAACGAGGTCTATGCAATCAGCTGTAATTTAAAACAATCAGCGAAAAAAGAATCCAGATAAATTTGAGAAAATGAAAATCCATGTACCTAGAGGGCTTTTTAAACCCTTAGAAAATGTGTTTCATGTCAGAAAGTGTGTTTCATGTCAGAAAATCAGATTTCCAATTTAGATTTACCCACTTCCTTGTTTATTGCGTCTCTGTTATATTTAACTTTACACAGTGGACCAGACTGTTAATTCCACACATCACTGTGGTGAATACCTGGAAGAAACCATTGTTCATTTGTTTGCTCCCAATAATAAAAAAAAAATTAAAGCAATTTAATTTGTATAGTTTTCTTTGGTTTTAACAAGTCACTGAAGCTCTTGAAGTCTCATCAGCATCTTCACATACAATATTGTTTTGAGGTACAAAAAGTTTGCTATTTAAAAGTTCATTCTCACTGTCTGTATCTGGACATAAGGAGCTTGGCAGGAAAAGCAAAATGCTGCAAATGATCATATAACATGCGAGATTTGATCTTACAGTGAACTGTAAAATCCTGTGGACAGATAAGCCGGGGCCATGTACAAACAGCTGCTTGGATTCACATTTGGAAAGCAAATTCTGAGCACTATTTAATACTACTATTGTAAAATGACTGTTTCAGATGCAAAATTCAAGAGACAATATGTGACTAAAGACTTTCATTTGGAAAAATATTACTCATCCTTTGATTAACACACTATGTAGACCAGCTTTCCCTTATCTTCTCAAAAAATACACGTTTACATTTCTAATTCTGTATTAAATGCAGTAAAAGGAATGCAGAGAAAGTAGACACGCTACAAAACTATCATATATGGTGCCAAACATCACATGTCAGTGTATCAAGCGTAAAGTTCACTGAACCAAATTCTAAATCAATGGATCTTGCCATTTTATGTGTATCACTTAAAAACAGCTTTCATGGAGCTCTGTTCAAGAGCATTTCGCATACTTGGGAGATACTAAGGACAGTGTGTCTCTTTCTTAGTAATTTCAAAGTCTTGGCTTTAACATAGACATTTTTAAAAATATCTGCTTTTAAAGCAGCATAGTAATGCTGAATCGGAGATTCTTACACCACAAAGATGAGAGGTCCTGCTTTTTTGTCCTTCCATATTAAAGACAGGACAGGAACTCTATTGTGAAAGATTTAAAAGGATAACATAATGTGCATTAATGTTTCAGGAACAGATGCTCCTCTTGTTTGTACAGTAAGTCACAGATTCAGTATTTTAAATGTTACCACCTTATACTGAATATGTGTAATAACAGTATTATAACATTCCTTACATCTTGAATCTGCTTGTATCTTGAAAGTGATATTTACTATTAAGCAAAATAACGCTGCCATCATATCTCCTAGACAAGTGTGCAAGTATAATCACAGTGCCTTTAGATAGCTTATTCTTTAGTTTTCAAAATTTCAGCTTCGTTGAGCTAAATTGACGCAGCTGCTTAAGTTAGTATTTTTTTCTGTGCATAAGCTGCATAAAAAAAGAAAATTCTGTTTTTACCAATATTCTAATGTGAAATTTTGAAGAGCACCTTCAGAGGAAACACAAAACTGCCAAATCACAGCAAAACTAATTAATCAAAAAAATTAGTAAATATATTTGGATGTCAGCTATTCTTTGCTTTCTGCTGTTTGCACAGGTTTCTTGGTAAAGCAGTACTTAATGTAAAATGCTGAAACTGCTATTTAAGCGCAAGCTCAAGACTTGTCAGAAAGAGTTCTTTATGAACTAAGTGTGATCTTTTGTATGTGAATTCCAAGCAGTTTACCCAATAAATGAGAAATCACAAGTAACAGCCACACTTTTTGACTGTTTCCTATAAATCCAAGAGTGTAACACTCTTAAATCAGAATCAAGTGTTGTGGAGGGTACTGTGTAAGTACAGAACAAATACAACATCCTTACCCAGCAATTTTACAATCCAAGAATAAAGCAGGAGACAATACGTAGATCACAGAGAGGCAGGAAGTGACAACACACATTGAGATGGTAGGCATCACCAAAAGAAAGAGTATCTTAAAGAAACTATCTTAAAAGAAAGGTATCTTAACTACGACTATGTTTCACATAAACACCATGAGAAAAGACGATTTTATGAACGAGTATTATGGACAATGATGTATATATAGTTATGAGGGTCTCCTCCCAAGGAAGTAGAAGAAAGCAAAAAAGTCTCTGTGAAAACATTACAAGCAAGGAAACCTGTTATCTATGGCTGAGGAAGTCAGAGCAACTCTAAAACAGCAACTGGGAGACGGCAAAGGACAAGATCGTCCTTCATAACAAAGGTGCCATGGAGTAGGAAAAGGGATGCAAGGAGAAGATGATGGGGTTAAAATGTCAAGTTTGGAAAATCATATATGTAATAGCTTTATGAATATAAGGCTAGAGAGGAGGCCTTACAGTAAATAAGATGGGAGGTAACTGGAGCCTGGACAAGAGAGAGCTATTTTCATCTCAGATGTTATCAATTAAGAACATAAAAGGTCCCTTCTAAGCATCGATCATTTGAAAATCTACTCACCATTCTTACCAAAACTTATTTGTTCGTAGTTACTGCAACTTACTTTTCTTCATCTAATGCTAAAACTCTTCAGTTAAAAAGTTTAGACAAATATATTTGAGAATGTCAGAATATTTTCTAACAGATTTGTGGTGAGCATGAAAGTGCATACGGTTGCCAGGTTATAGCTTAAGTCAATTGAAAACCAACCCTGACAGGATTACTGCCACATACCAGTACGAGAGAATTCATTAAAGTCAGAAAACAATATAGGTACTTAATATCATAGGTTTAAAACTTCTGTAATTTAAAACTACTGTGGATCTAATGTTCTTCACAATATTATTTTTTGAAGTGGAAGGTAAAATCCAAAAGAATGCAACACTTAGGATGAAACTTGTCATGAACAGAGACTATACACGAGGCCTTACTTACCGCATAATCAACTAGTACCGGTATTTTCAGGGATATGAAGGCCTTAAGAACCTATTCACAAATTAAATTCTGTGCAAGAAGGACGCTAAATTTCAGATGCAGCATTTTAGGTTGGTGAAACCCAATTCAGAGTCTACAGACCTTCATAAATGTACAAGAATTCTGGAAAGCACAGAAAAATAGTCTCCTCAAAGTAACAGTCTAAACTTTTCCTTCTATTACTACGCTGAAAGTGTAAGAAGTACAACATCTGAAAACTGAGGAGGAAAATAGGATAGTGCTATCACTTCATTTAGCACACAACGAACTCCCATGCAACTATTTAAAAAAAAGAAATTCAGAATGTTTAGTATATCAACCTTAACGGCTCTCCTACTCCAAAATCACATCAGAGAAATTAACAAAATCTCTTCCTGTGCTGTCTTTGCATAACACAGGGAACTGTACAAAGCTGGAGGGTGCCCATGACATTTAAGCCACACAATTCTGCACAGCTTCAATACAGCTAAGAGAAATATCAACCCTGCTCCAATCACAGCTGAACAGATGGATAAAAGTCACTGCATTATAAACCAGTTAACACACATAGCAACTAAATCCTCAAACACAAATGGACAAACACGGTTTTTATAACAGTTCCTGAAGATCTGCAACAGTTCATCACAAAATTAACATGTACATAGACACCAGGCCCAAATGATGATGTTTTAAAAATGTTCTTCATTAATCAGTTGCTCATTTTTAAGCCTAATTAGAAAGTTCAAGATTAAAAAAAAAAGCATAACTTTGTTTAAGTTGAGAATATGCTGTACTCCAAAACTTACAGTAAGAACACATTCATGTCAAAATTAACTGGACTTTTAAAAGAGAAAAACACATCTATCAATTGTTGACATTTACTTTAAACACTTCTTAGTGATAAATGTTTGTTTCTTATTCCATTAAACAAGAAAGATGTGTAATCCATTCTGGGGGGAAAAAAAAAAAAGAAAAAAGAAAGAAAAAAAAGGACAACGAACAAGAAAAGTTCCCTATATTTTTAAACACAGGTTTTCTCCAGATTAAAGAAAAAGCATACAGCGCCTCAGGAGAACGCAGCAAAACCATTAATTTTCATTATATTTACATTGTTTTCGACTACCAAAACCTTTCAGAAAACCAGCCTCTATCCAAATTCTTACATACTTGCACAGTAAAATGGTTTGTTTATAAGTTTGACAGGTCATGCTATAACTCATGTTTGGTGGTTTCTTTCCTCCAGAAAACACTTCTGCTAAAACAGACGTGTTCATGCATTCAGAGAATAACTATGACACAAAAGACTTCTAAAAACATAGGAACAGCTGGGTACTTCAAATTTCTAAAAGCCACACTTCAGAAAGAAAACTTTTATAGGAAAACACAAAGGTGTACTTCCTGATCTAAACTGCTTAGCTGCATTTCTACCACAACAGGCGAGTTACCTGTATAGCTTTGAACGTTTCAAAAGACAGAAAGAGAAAAAGAAAGTAACCAGACTTGAGATGTATTTCGTTAAGTGCACTGTGGGTAAAGAGAGTTTTGCAACTGTCAGAGGAGCTCTCCAAAACCTCTTCCAAATCAGAACTTCTTAGCTAAGAATATAACTAAGATAATTATACAACAAAAAGATCTCTGGTTTGAAACAATGACTCTTGGTTAAATTGAGGACCTTTTAAAACATCATTTATGTATTGTGTTAAAAACACAAGGAGCAGATTTTTTTCCTTATTCAGAAAAATAAAGAGAAAAGAGATGGGTGATGATTAAGTCAATTAGACCTTACAGATGGCACTTACAATTAACATTTTAGCATTGCTTGAGCAGTTTAAATTACCAGAGTAGAGCAGCTTGGACACAGTGTTATTTGGTAGGTTGTATGTTTGCTGTTTTAAGACCTTTCTGTTTTTTCACTTCTACTCATATGTGAGTTCAGTAGTGGGTCACACCTCGGCTTTTTCATTCAGTACAGTAAAAAAAGTTTGTATTTTTCACTTGGGATTTAAATGAAGGATCCAACCCAGGTCTCCAGAAACTGAAGATTAATCAGTTTTAAGTTAATGTCCCTTCCCCATTTAAACTGAGAGAATCAGTGGCATTCAGTTCTTTCGAACAGCGTTTCTGGAGGAAGATACCTTCTTAAAAGAGAAGTTTGGTAAAACAGAGTTTTGAGCTTTGATCTTAGTATTAAATTGTCCTCTCATGTGTAGAAAAGTAATTTTACATCTAAAGCATGTATGATTATAAACTTACACTACTGTTTATACATCCATACCAACTGCTCTTCTCTAATTGCGCCAGTAGATCCACTTGGGTTGCAACAAAGTTAGAGTAGAAAAGACACACTAACACATGCATTCAAAACAACAGACTAATCACTTTTGACAGTTATTAATATCTATGCAGTAAAATTACAAGTGAAATAAAAACCCACTATTAGTCAGCTAAATAAGGATACATTTGATATTTTCTATGCCGAAAAATGGCATTAATGAAAACAGTAAGTCACTTAACTAGTAAGCCTTCTACCCTATTTTAATTTGATTTTACACTGGTAATTCAATCCTGAACAATTCTACTCTTGCTGGGTTTTATCTTATGCAAGATTACTTCACGAACACCACTTTTAGAACTGCCGTCCAATGAATACATCAGGTGTTGCTATTTCTACTATCAGCTGCACGTGAAAGGACATTAATTATTCCAAAGTGAAGTCTGGAAAATAGTCACAAAAAAGAGATTCCGTATCTCTAGGTGCTTTCAGTTCATAAATACTCCATCTTAAAATCAAGACTTTGCAGACCATTAACCGCATCTGTAAAATGGATGAGCATGTTCAGTTTTCTGAAAAGCAAAAGAAAGAATCAAGTAACTGTTGCTCAAAGAAAAGAGAGAACATGCCTTACTGCACATGCAAAAAGAGTAATATACGACTGAAGGTCAAATAAAGTCACAGTGTTCAGCTGGAGGCGGGGGT